>JAVGVS010002399.1:0-11708 GCA_032718565.1 Distichodus sexfasciatus
CAAATATTTTATATGAATTATTATACAATATTATAATAGGAGACACAACAGTTATTATTTTATTTAAGGTGACTTTTGCCCGGTAGAGACAGAACCACCGAAGCCGGCGCGAATTTCAAGTCTGTAGCCAATCAGCGTCGAGTTCTGGAATCCTGTCCCGCTATTGGCTGTCCGCCTCAATCCGGGTTCCAGCGTAAAGCCCACTTAGTATCCGAAAGGTACCAATATGGCGGAGGTAAGATTGAAAAAAGATGGGATCGGCTACGTCTATTTAACGTTATTTTTTCGTTCCATCGACTCTGATACCGGCCGTTTTTGACGCGATCGTCACCATGAAGGTCTTACGTTCGACAAATGGCGACTTGGGTGGGGAAACGATGGCTTTTGACGGTGAAAAGAAGCTTAAATGCCGATCGTTTTTTTCCTCCCGTCGGGGCTTTAGGCCGGCCGTCGGTCCGTATTCGGCGTCGCTATGCTAACTGGCTAAGTGGCTAATTTAGCAGCCTAGCTTAGCCGTTAGCCTCCGAGGTTTCGTCTGTGGAGCGCCGTAAACGATTCGGCTCCTCGGTTAGCCGCTCTTGCTACGTTAACTCAATTTTTTAATGTATTGATATTTTTAAGTGAGGTAAATTTGACGTTTCGAGATGATACAAATATTTTCAAATTTTTGTGTCGTTTTTGCGGTTATGTTTGAGAGCATTTTTGCTTGTGAGAATGGCTTTTTACTTGGCTGTGTTTAATACGGGCTAACGTCGGCTGGAGATTTTCGCCTCAGGAAAGTGACATCAGGCAGGGGCTGTTCGATATGAGAGAAAAAATACATTTCAATTATTATTATTATTATTTTTTTTTACTGCGGTATATGTTTCGGTATTAAAAATAAGTGATATTACAGTTTTTTGGTCTAATCTTGAAAGAATTTATTACTCCAGAATGAAGCGATTTTTGTGGGAAAATAAAACCTGATATAAAATTGGAAATAACTTTCTGTAAACACATTTTTTGGAAGTGTAAACCGTCCTTTTTCAGTTACATCAAGAACTGTTAAATCAGTGTAAATGTTATATGAGAGATTTCTCTTGGAGATGGAAAAGCAGAAGTTGGTGATTTTTCTTTTGTATTACAATGCAAAAAAGTTGTGGCATGATTTTATATTTAATTTGTTTTTCTTGATATTGTACGTCCTGAAATTTGTCTGATGTGCACTTTGAATCTTGATTCTTGTCACAGAAATATAATTTCTCAAACTGTGTGGGACATTTGATGCAAAAATGGTTGACTTCAGTTTTTGTGAAGGTTTATTTCAGTGGAGTGGTATTTGACAAATTGTAAGCCAGTTTTTGAAGTTGTACCTGCGTTAAATTTCCGAGTTGAAGGTTTATAGACATTTATGATATGGTCGCTTATCTACTGAGTTTCATTTTAGTTGATGTTTGCTTTCTTGGGCTATTATAATTGTGTTGATATTTTACTCTGTGTTTGTTGGCTTTATTAAAATATGTTTTTTGTCAATGCCTCTCAAATTTCTTGTCAGCATTGATTTACTCAGCCAGTAAAATTGATTGTGATTTTTCTTTTTCCAGGCTTCCTTTGGAAGTACAAGCCCAGGTGAGTGAGTGTCCTGTTTAACATTGATCTGTTGATCTGTCCAAAACTGCGTCACCTCAAAGTAATTTTGTGAATTGCCGTAAATGCAGTGGCATCGTTATCTGGGATTGTCAGTACACATTATCAATGATCTTGTTTTCCTTGTTGGTAGTTGGCTCTTTGTCATCGGAGGACCACGACTTTGACCCGACGGCGGACATGCTGGTCCACGACTACGACGACGAGCACACTCTGGAGGAGGAGGAGATGAGGGAAGGCGAGTCCAACGGGAGTTCGGAGATTGCCGACCTGGAGAAGGTGATGCCTTTATTCGATGTTACATTACCAGTTTTTTCGTTCTCGTGCGTCAACACTCCTTTAACCAAATATTTTATCTGTAACAGGAGGGGAACATGCCATTAGAAGAGCTGCTGGCCTTGTACCGGTACGAGCCGTCAGTCAGCACGGTGGGAGGTTCGAGCGCTGACAGCTCTTCGGTCGAATTGACGGATGAGTTACCTGACATGACGTTAGACAAGGTGAGCTAGGATTGCGTAATGTAACAGATGCTTATTTCAGTCTAAGTGCGTACAGTTGATGTTATTGCCTGTTTTGAGGAGTCGTGTGAATTATTTAGTGTCTGTAAGGCGACATCAAGTTTTACTTTTAGTAATAATTTCTGTTTTGCTTTGGACAGGAGGAGATTGCTAAAGATTTGCTGTCTGGAGATGATGAGGAAACTCAGTCTTCTGCTGATGATCTCACACCGTCTGTGACGTCACATGAAACCACAGACTTCTTTCCCAGAACTCTTCGCTGTGAGTCCAGACTTTACTAACAGAAGTGAAGCTGTACACTTTCTGCTTAGATTTTGAAAAAAGAAAGGCTGAAAAGTACAGTGGTGCCTTGACTTACGAGTTTAATTCGTTCCATGACGGAGCTCATAACTCAAATTACTCCTATGTCAAATCAATTTTCCCCGTTGAAATGCCATTAATCTGTTCCGGACCCCCAAAAAAGCACCACATTTTTTTGTTACGTGTTTTTATATAAGAGAAATGTGCTTACAAATAACAAATTTTGTATAAAAACACAACACAATAGAATGTACTGCAATAAACTGGTTTTATTAAGTATAATGTACAGCTTTTGCCTTGGAGATCAGACGACTTGAAGATGCTGACGAAGGTGGAGGAGAAAGGCTGAACTGAATAACTGAATCTTATTGGCTGATTTTTGCCTGTTTCGTCACGCTTTCCGCCCTTTCATCTGCAGGGGTTTTCGATAAAAACCTGTCCAGTGTGGTGTGTTTCATCCTCACTTTCAGCATGTTTCTGAAGTGAGTTAGGCAAGTGTCATTAAATAGCACCGTCGCACGCCCAGCTGGCTCGTAACCCGAATTTTAGCTCTCAACTCAAAAGCGAAAAAACGGCCGAGAGATGACTCGTATCTCGAAAAACCCGTTAGTTGGGACACTCGTAAGTCAAGGTACCACTGTACATCGAAAACAATATGTGAAAACTTAATTTGATGTAATGGGACAAAAGGTGGATGTACCAAAATATGTTCTTGATCGATTCTAAAAATCTAGTCTAACGTTCTCCTGAATTCTTGTTGCCTGTTTAGCCAACGCCATTTACGATGGAGATAAGGAGTCTGAAGGGGAGGACGACGGCCCGAATGCTGAGGACTCGAGAAAGGTGATTACAGTTTCATTTTTATCAGTAAGAAGCCATGTAACATTAGTCCTTTCATTTTTCAAATTAAAATAAAAAATAATGATAAAATAAAATCTGATTATTTTAAAAAGCGTTTTACATTTTTTGAAAATTCAACTGCAAATGGGAAGTCAGAAAATGATTCATCCTTTTTTGTAAAAAATGATTATGGAAATGAATACTGACAAAAATGCGTTGGGAAAGGCATCATGGTTCTTTTTGGACTATGGTAACAAATGTTATCAAACACCTCTTTTTGGTTTAAATTGAAACAATGAATGAAATAAAGATACGTGAAAGCAAGGTCATTAGTTTCATTTTTATCATCAGTTCCATTTATCCATGTATCGTTCATTTTTCAAATGAAATCAGTTAAACTGTATTTTTCTCAGATATTTGTTTCCAAAACTGGAGTTTTTAAATATTTCTTGTCGTGTTTTGGCAGGAAATCATGGTGGGCTCGCAGTACCAAGCTGAAATTCCCTGCCTCACTTGCTACAGCGAACACGAGAAGGGTAAGTGTTGGTCGCCGGGTCTCAGGGAGGAACAATGAGCAAAACCACAGACGTTCGTGGTGAAAACTCCACGTCATGAAAATGTTAACGCTGTAAAATGAACAGCTGCAGTCGCTGGATGGAGTGATCACGACTCTAGAGGTTCAGGATAATTTATTAACGTGTGTATTAATTGCTGATTTCAATCTCTAGTTTACGAGGATGAGGATCAGTTACTATGGCAGCCGGACGTACTGCCTGAGTCGAAAGTTAAAGAGTTCTTACGGGAGGCCACACTGACGAGCACCGGTGCGGCCGCCGAGGGACACGGAGCGACTCTCGTACGAGACAACGAACAGGTCAGAGTCACAACTTGATTTCAGCTTTGCAAAAGGGGTCATGATTGAGATCATTTCAGAAAAGTTACAGCTCTAAAATGTACACATCGAATAGTGGCATATCTGAGGTTAATACACTTAGAACTAGGGCTGTGTGATGTGACCACAATCTCACAACCCGATAACCACAAATATCACAACATAGAACACTTTCTGTAAATCCAGTGGAGCTGTGGCACGCTAAGTCTGGTGTCTGTACGCGCTCAACACATGCTCCAAACACTCATGTGCTCATATGGAACGCCAAAGGTGCCAAAATTTGCCGATAATTTTACACAACTGACAGTAAAACACCTGTTTTCATGCTGGTTTATTCGTAAAAACAGTTTTATTACAATGCTCTAATATACCATGCTTTTTACTCTGTTGAAAACGTGGCTTTGTGCGGTGCGTAAACTGCTGAAGCTGCTTTTACTTTTACTTGTAACATGCAGGGATGAGAAGTAATGAAGTACAAGTACTTGGTTACGGTGCTCTACTTGTATCTCTACTTGACTATTTATTTTTGTGCCAACTTTTGACTTTTACCACATAGATTTTTGGCATGGACATCTGTCCTTTCTTACTCACATGTTCAAATCGGCCTGGTTACTCTTGTTTGGTTTCATTTAAATGAGCTTTATTAGGCCATTTTGCTGCATTTGACCTGTTCCATATCAATAATGTGCTCCATCCAGACAACTTGACTGATCGGTTGAGGCTTAAAAACGTAGTAAACGCACACAGAAAAGACAATCCCATTGGTGTCTTGGTCTTTGCACATGACGCACAACACGACAGACACCATAAAGCGAGAGAGAGAGAGAAGAAGAAGCTAAAAGCAGGCGGCAACTCGGTGGGAAATGATGTGGTGATTGCGGTGCAGAAAGAAGCTCAGCTCCACCAAGTTCACTTGAGTTGAGTTGATTTCTCCAGCGCTCTTTACAGCGCTATAATATCTGTTGTATGATGTGTTGAGGATAGAGGTGATCATCACATATAATGATGGTAATGATCAGTGCAGCTTTATGCTTCATGTGGCTTTATTTTTCTCTGCTTGCGCTCTACATAACGCTGGGACATGGAGTCCAGTCAGCGTTGCCCTAAAATGCTGCTTTTGTCTCTCACAAGGGACCTTTATACTTTTAGAGCCTGTACTTTTCACTTTAACTTGAGTAAAGAAGTCGAGTCAATACTTCAACTTTGACTGGAGTCTTTTTTGATGTGTGTCTGTACGTCTACTTGAGTCAAGAACGTGTGCACTTTTGTCACCTCTGGTGCTTCATTAAGGTGCCTTTAAGGCGAGCTGTGGTACTATTGGCATTCCATAGTCACATTAAGATCATCTTGAAGTGATACATGTTAATATTGATTTCTTGCAGGCTTTATATGAGCTTGTTAAGTGCAACTACAACGTCAGAGAAGCTCTGGAACGGTATCGAAACAACGAAAAATCTTCAAAAGGTACGTCGCTGCCTCTCCTATTTACCTTTTACCCATGGCTTGGTTTGTGTTGGTCCAAACTGACCTCCCCATCGTTTCAGACCAAACGCTCCCGTGGTCCGAGGAGGAATGCCGAAACTTCGAACACGCTCTCCTGTTGTACGAGAAGAACTTCCACCTCATTCAGAAACACAAAGTAAGGACGTTCCCAAACGATGCTTTGCGTAAGATTTCTAGCGGGATTCTGATTTTCCTCACTCGCGTTCTCCAGGTGAACACGAGGACGGTGGCGGAGTGCGTCTCCTTTTATTACATGTGGAAAAAGTCGGAACGGTTCGACTTCTTCGTGCAGCAAAACCGCTTCGGAAAGAAGAAGTTCAGCAGCTACCCCGGGGTGACGTGAGTGTTCGGGATTTTTTTTTTTTTGCCAAGATGTGGTTCACGAATGAAAAATTGCTGAAAATCGCGACGCACTTTCCGGAGTGATTTTCAGCGATTTTTCATTCGAAGAAATATTTGAAGGAATTTTGTGACACGATGAGCTGAGGTTTCTCGTCTGTGCGTCCGCAGGGACCTGATGGACCGGCTGGTGGACGAGGCGGAGGGCCTGGTGGACTCGTCCGGCTCGGTCTGCTCCAACAGCGGTGGGCGGATAGAGCCTTCCACGGACCAGCAGCTCAACCTCCTCAACTCCATCACCGCCAGCGACCTCTCAGGTGAGTCCCGGAGATTCTGGACGAAAAAGCGTTCCTCGCTGTTGTCTGAGAGCGCTCCGAAAAAAGGAGCCGATGCCAATCCCCACCTCTCTCCCTCTCCACAGCACTGACCAGCAGCGTGGCGTCGGTGTGCAACCCGGCCGACGTGAGCTGCCTGGACTCATACAGCTTCTCGCCGCTGGACGGCCTGCACCGGGGCGCGCTGGGACACGACGAGCCGCTGGGTTTCCCCGCCAACGGAGACGGCGACTGCCTCAACCTGCTGGACGCCGGCTTCTACCACTCGGACCTGGGCCAGCTGGGGGGCGGCGGCGGCGTCGGGGTGGGCGGAAGCGTCGGGGGCCTGTGCGGCGAGGACTGCGACCGGCCCCCGGCCAAGCGCCTGAAAATGGGCCTGTCCGAACCTTTCCTCAACGAGGTGGGCGGGGCCAGGATGGGCGTGGACTTCGAAGGCCGCGCCCACCACATCACCAGTGCCAAAATGGCCGTGTCGGTCAGCGACTATGCCGAGGCCGGTGGCTACATGTCCGGCCACGCGTTACACCAGCACACGGCGCTGCAGTCGGAGTGAAGAGACGTGGGAGCGTTCCCACGTAGAGACCGCCTAAAAAACTGGGACCTTGTACATAGCTGCTCACTGGGAAGTCTCTGGGAAGTTTTTCGGTTGCGTTTCGTTTGAAATTTTTGGGGATTTTTGCTTTTTGAGAACTTGTATGTGTGTATATATGTACAGATTCCCTTTTTTAACTATGACATCAGTGATGTCTCGATTGTACAGACCTTTAATCTTGAGTTCTCAAGAGAATCACAGCCATTTATTTTTCAGGCCGGAATTATTTTGGAAACCGTGTCATAAATGTTAGCCCTGTCCGAATACTGTGGAAGCTGGACGTCGTGGAGGCGGAAACGCGGGAAACCTTCTCCCGCTCGTTCCCTCCGTCACATCGATATTTTTTATGTGAGGATTCCAAAATATTGGTGCGCTTTATTTTTCTCTGTTTTGGGGAGCGACGGACTGTAAGTGGAGCGGCGCGTGCCGGGGGAACCCGTCTCGTCCGCGTGCTGCGACGTTGCAGCGTTTAATTTGAGAGTTGTCGTGGCTCCACGAGAGATCGGAAGGTTTTGCGAGCAACGTGTTTATTTAAAGGAATCTTCAAAGCTCTCGTTACGATAAAGCACAGCTGAGTGAACAGAAATACAGCTTTTAATGATTAATGTTCCAAATCACAGTGGAGTTGTTTTACTGCAGGTGGTCAGAGGGAGTGACTGTAGCTGTGAGAGACTTTAAACATTATGAGGAAAGGACGTCTTTAAATCTTCACATCTCTCTTAGTAAATAGTGAAGAGCTGCACGTCTGTATTTTCAGTTTGAGCGTTATTGTATCTTCATCAGATTTGAAGATTTCTTTAAACACGACGATCACTAATAATGTCGTTAAACTAAAATCTTGATCTCTTGCGTAGCCACACTAATGCTGCAGTAAAGTCACCGCAATTTAGTTTCAAACGTTGATTACAAACCGCACTGCTTTACGTTTGACGTGATTGTTTCACCCGTAAACAACTGTAGAAAACACTGCGAGGGTTTTGTCGGCTTCGGTGCACTCCCGCTTGCCTTGGTTTTGTTCAGAATCGAGAGGCGCTCGCTGGTTTTTGGGGGGTATTTATTGCTACTTCGACCGTCGGGACTGCACGCCGGTCACTACCGAGCAACTTGTTTGACGTTCGGGTTATTTTGGAGGGATCTTCAGCAGGCTTTCGGCGAGTTATTTGGGATTTTGTGGTTTCCGTTACCCCCTTCTTCACGTTGGCTCGTGTGTGTGTTTAGTCCGATCCTGACCGCGTCCCGTCTCCCGCCTCCTCGATCTCACTGCCAGGTTTATTTTGCTGCACGAAGCGGCTGCGAGGGCCGACCAAACCGACAAAGGGACGCCACTATCAACCCAAATGTATCTATGCATTTATTACGACTTTTCTCAACGTGGGCTCTGCCAACAAGAACGACGGTTCAAACAGATCAAATCGTTCGCTTTCAGCTCCCATCCTCCTTTTTTTATTTTTCCCCTCGCTGATATTATCGAGTGTATTTACCTCAGATACGGCTTTGTTATTATTATTTTTTTTTTGAAAATTCTTACGTACTCTCACATGGCAATAATTTGTAAATATGTACAGACACCACCGTAACCTTCCCACTTCTCTCTTCCTTGGCGAGACAGACTTGAAACTTGAAAAACATCAAATCTGTGCTTTTTGTTTGATTCTGTAACTTAAGTATTCCACAGAAATGCCTTGCTTTACCGTTTAGCTGATATACATATTATATTATATATATATTTTTGTTGTTTTCCTTTTGCTTTACAAGAGATTCGCTTAAGAAGAAGTTATTTATTTATTTATTCACTTTAAACTGCAAGTGGGCGCAGCGCGTTTGGAAACGGGGCGTACGAGGACAGCCGCGCTCCGGCTTCACAGCAATCGCTGAAGTAGTTGAATGTACAGTATTATTACCATTTTTGTTTTGATGTAAGTGGTTTACGGATAAACCCGGAATGTTTGCAGGTTAAGGCACGGCCCGATTTGCAGTGTCGCCTTAATGTTTGTCGCGTGTTAGATATTTTTTTTTTGTTGTAAAAATGACTTATTTTGCATTTTCTTTAACCCACGTTTTACTACATTGTACCAGAAGAGTAACGGCAGGACGGCCGGCGTGTTTACCATCCCATCACACTCTAGACGGGCCTTTTTGGTGGTCTTCACTCAGGTGGTCTCTTGTAGGACATGCATCCGATTTCAAACGTCCTCTCGCCGGACAAAGGAACGGCCCGTATTTTGGAAATCTCGCATGTTTAAAAAAAAAAAAAAAAAAAAATCTACCTGGAAAAACACTTCATGAGACCAAAGGCCTCGCCGGGAGAAACGGGAAGCGAGGCGTGAGAGACGTGGAAACGCTTCCTCCACCTGAGGCCGGAAGTCTGCCTTTTGTTTCTTTTTGTTACATACTTGAAGGATTCGCATCGATTTCCGTTTGTTTAATTTAAACACTTCAAACTGTTCTTTCTTGAAATTTGACTCCTGTAGGTTGTGCAATTTGTTTGACATTTGTCTCCTGTCCCTCCAAGGATTTGAACAGAGCTTTAGGAAATTGTGTTGGTGAAGTAAAACTCATGTCCAAAGTTTGTATGGAAAAAAAAAAGTACTAGCCTAAAAAATTGTTGTAAATGTAGTGATGGTCGTTTTGCTGCCGGGGGCGAAATTTTTACGTGTAAATTTAAAAAAAGAAAAGACACCCTCCTCATGAGAATAACGTTTTGTTGGGTTTAGTAACGTCATTTTTCATGCGTTCACTTTTTTGTGCTGGGGAAGAAAAAAAACAAGCATTACGGTTTAGAAAAAAAAATCATTTAACACTTATTTTGGTGTAAAGAAATGATAGTGTTAAATAGACAATCAAGCAGCAATTACTATTCAAAAGGAAATTTTATCATTCATAATGTTTGTACATAGACACTGTTTCTGTTGCTTTTTATTTTGTATTTTATGTTATACTTAAATAACTGGCGACCAGTTCCAGGAATAAAGTTCTGGAAATACTAACGTCTGAGCAGTTTTTAAATTTTGATTTTATTGCACTCACACTCAAAGGAGCTTATGTGGAAAATAAGTAAAACTAAACACACATTTCTGCAAGAACATGCCAATTTGACGCTCAAGTTTTGTCGCTGTGAGATGGACAAGTAGCAAGACCCTTTTTACACGTAGCCGGATATCTGGGAAAACAATGACACGTTCATGTGTTTTTGCCTTCCTTCCATTTACATGAAAACGCAAGTTTAATTCACTGATAAAGATTATTTTTGAAACCACTGGTCAAAGTGGAGATCTGGGGAAACTCTTTTTTACAACGTCACACCGTCTGTCCAGGATTTCACGAGCCTTTTTTGAGATTGTTGCGGCCTAAAATGCCTGAGCTCGCAGCAGCTTTTCCAAAAAAAATTGCGATGAAAGTTGCTGAAAAAAGTTGCGATTTTCTCCTTTTACAATTATTCTTTAACAATTAATGGCAAATAAAGGGAACAAAACCACTAACAATTAATTAATTAATCATTTTTCAAGGTAAATGTGAGGCGTTTTTGTCACGTTTCCTGACGTATGGCTCTACGTTGTGCTGGAAACGACAATGATTGGTCAAAATTGAAAGGTTGCGTTGAAGTTGCGGGGATCGGCTGAAAAGACGTTAATAGTTGCGATCGCAACATCGTGAAATCCTGGAGGGTCTGGTAAATGCACTGAAGTGAAGGGGGAAAGAACGAGGGTTGATCAAATCAAGACAAAGACGACGGTTACAGTGAAGAGGCCCATGTTAGTCTATGGGAGAAAAAAGGACGGTAAAATGGACAGACCTTGCGAACGTATCAAAAACGTGTACACAAGCAGCCCACACCGCTACAGACCACACCTGTTAGAGCTGGAACCATTTCAGAAAAAGTGATTTAAAGCACTGATTTTCTGCATCAAAGTCTAGTTTACGATCGTGTAGTAGTTGGAGAAAAGCTCCTCACCCTCCTCAATGTCTCGGAGTGACACGAGGATTACGCAGCGCAGTGGCCTACGACAAGAGGGGGGGAAAAAAGACGAATAACAGTGTGGCCACATTTCATAAAAACCATGAATGAAAATGAGGTGATGAATTTCACGTCTTGCCTGTGCGCGTCGGGACTGTAGTTAACGTTGGGAAGATACCGGCGAAGCTCGATGGGAAATTCATCAGGTACATCCAACTCCTGATAACAAACGTTGGCAGGTTTTTCTGGACGTTCATGAGGGAGAGAGAAAATCAAGAATATTTGTGACCCGATCTGTCGTAATGAGTCGGAAGTCGGCGTTTTATTTATTTAGATGCGGGCCGATTACGTTGAAAAATATCAAAAATATCAATTTTTCTTTTTTGGTCTTAAATGAAAGAAAAGCTCTTCAAAATTAATCTCCCAAAGTTTCATCATGGAAATAATTGTGAAAATGTACTTAAATGGCTATTTAAGTTGAGTTGCAGCTCTCAAATCTTACAAAAGAATCTCCAAAATAAATGCTGTTTTCGCTTTATTTGATAAGTATTTAATAAATATTTTGAAATAATTGAAGCTTCAGTCTGATTTAATATATTTTTCTAAGTATCTAAATGCCTGTAGTAAAATTTTGTTGTTGAATACTGGGTGCATCTTTTTGGATGCTATGGATTGTTAAAGATATCAACAAAAAGCTGACGAAAAACTTTAAATGCGATTTTCTGGGTTTTTCAGTTGGAAAATGGTGCTGCGATACCATCATTCAAACGATTGTAACTTGACAACCATTTAAGATATAGCTTTGACC
>JAVGVS010002400.1:0-11701 GCA_032718565.1 Distichodus sexfasciatus
ATATTAAACTATATATTTAATTTCAGTAACAAAATGTAGTTTAAATTACATTTTAATTAGTCAAATACAGTCACATTATTTTAGTACATTTTTTGTTTATAATTTGCAACGGATTACACTGATAAATAAGACAAAGTAGAAATTTGACTACTACACCACTAAAATAATCCTCCCCGTAGCTGTCAAAATCAAATCATTCTTCGCCAAACAACGATGATGCCTATAGGAAACTATTTAAATGAGAAACAAAAAGAGCAGAAGCTCATATCCATCTTGCAGATGAACACATTGCTTTGACGCAACTACAGCAAACCAAAGCCAAAATTCAGATCCTCCACCTAAAAGCACAGCTTCAAATTTCTGGTCAGAAGACCAGAAGAACTCTGATTTTTATTTTCTTTTTTAACTACGGGACATTTACATTATTAATTTGAAACACATTGTCAAAATAATAATCTGAATCTGTTTTTAGCTTTGAACAACACATTTTTAGGATTTGATCCAATTCATTATTCATAGTCTAATGAGATTACTTTTGAACAACTCTGCTCTGATTAAAGTAATTTAATACTTTAACTATTACATTAATGGAATGGAAACGATGTCAAGTAGTAAGTGGACTTATTTCCAGTCCAACATAACATACAAGTAAATTATACTTATTCACTGTTTATTTTTATACTCTCGTTTATACTGTCTCATTCTCTTTATATACAATGCCTGTGTACTTACCATCTGTGGATAGTGTAAATGTGGCCAACAGAATGATGAGACTCAGAAAGCCGTACATTTTCCTCTGCCTGCTACACAACCTGTTAGTCTCACACATCTGCACAAGTTTCACCTCCACTACCCGAGACAGACTGAAGGAACTGTGTCCCCTCATCCCTATAGAGAGAGAGGGAGAGAGAGAGAGGGGGGCGCTCCTCACATCTGCCAATCACACTCACTATTACCTCATTAGAAAGAGAATGAAAATCATCAAACATCTTCAGTGGCAAATCAGAGGTAGCGTTTGAACTTTCTCCATATATGTCAATAGAATGTCAGCGCTGATGAACCGAACTCCACCTCCTGTCACCAACATACAGGAGACTGATATCAAAGAGAGGAAGTGTTCACTCCAGTGTAGATGCAGCATTAATGCCTCACACCTGCACACAACTGATCCCCACACTGATAAAAAATATGATAATTTTTCTCATGTATACAAATATTTTGGTTAAGAAAAAAGGTGTGTGCCTCTCTCTCTCTTTCTCTGTCTCGCTCTCTCTCAAGGCCATAATTGTACAGCATCCTAATTGTCTCTCTTTCTACTTCTAGTTTAAAGTTTATACTGTATATTCCACTAGATTAAAGGGTTTATTTTATGTTCTATTTATATACTACTTATTCTATGTGCCTTGTTTGTGTTTATGCCTTGTTCTTTGTACCCAAGTCGCCCTGTCACTCTGTTTACATGTACAGTATATAGCAGAGATAACAATAAAGTTTACCTTGACTTTGACTGTAACTCTGTCTCTCTCTCTGTCTCTCTAATTTGCTCACAGTGTCACAGTTACTGAACTTTTATTTTTATTCTAATGATTATTCCGGGAAAAAAATACAAGTATCAATATATGCTTTTAATTATTCGAGTGCCATTTTATGGTCCTAAAAATTTAATAGACATTGATAATTTTCCATATTAAACTTTTCAAGGTGTTCATTGAGGATCCTATAATAAAGTTGTTGTTTTTTTACCAAATACTCATAATACTTTTCGGTTACATCAGTAGTCCTTCTTAATTTACTATGTATATTTGTATAAAAGCTTTAGGCCTTTGCCAGAAGCTGTGTGTGTCAAAGTAGATCATCTAAGAGAGTCCTAATGAAAGATGATTTTTGTACTCTGATCCAAGGGGCAAAATGTCTATTTTTGGTATCTCATATCAATAAGTTTCCACCAGCGGCACCTCGGTTGGATGCTAGGAAAACAGCTGTTGTGACCTTTCATCATTGAAAGCATTCTCAACAACCAAGCAAATGTGAAAGAACAAATGGGTGCACTTTCTTTGACATGTTCTATCAGGCTTTCTAGCATTAATGTTCTAAAAAGAGGCTGCAAATGAGTCATGCTACATAAATAAATCTGATAATGTGACAGTCCTTTCTAGGTCACATCAAAGACATTATGATGAATGATATTACCGCCTGACATAATTTTTGTGCCATGCTGTAATGTTCAAATTATTAAGAGGGCCCTTAATGTATAATCTCTGTTACCTACCAAATCACAAAATCAGACATATTTCCTTTTGTAGTGTTTTAGTTCCATCACATGGCAAGGAGCAGTAAAGGAATTGGAATGCAATGACCTTACGTACCCAAGGCATTAAGAACCCCCCTTCAGGATCATGCCCTTAGATTAAGGCTCACAGATGTCATCCGCATAGGAATGTGTAATTAACGACAATGGTGCAGTATCTTCCTGCATCATCATCGCTTGTAGAAGTCTTGGTAAAGGCCAAATCTGAACTTCTGAAAGAATAACACAAATGCAAAATCATTTTCTGTCTTTATGAATGCTGTGTATCAAAGTATAATAAAGGAAAGTAAAGATTCATTTGGAATTCGTATTCCATGTTGAAGTTAGAAGGTGGTCTTTTAAAGGACGTAATAGTAATTATAAGGAAATGCTTTGATTCCTGTTATATTATGTAATCTGGGTTTTTTGCTCCCACATTTGAAGCAGAATCTCTTCCTTCAGGGATTGTGATCTTCACAAGGCCACTTGCCTTAAGCCCTGACTGTATGACCTGCAGTGCTTATTTCACACTGACAATTGTTTTCTTCACCTTTTGTTATCTGCCCTGCTAAGTGTCAGCTCTTAGTGCTGTTTTTTCACTACGGTCTGAATGATCTGTAATTTTCTCATAATTGATTTGGCAAGGAATGTTCCTGTATTTCTCTTTCAGTCAGAAAAAGCCTCTTCTGAATGCCAGTCTCTGTTGTGGTTTCAGGAACTGCCAAAGACATGATAAGATGTAAACATATGCTCCATATGCTGCTCCAGCAGACAAACATGTGATACTAAAGCAAAAAAACATAATATTTTTTCAGGTCAAAAAAACATTTTTAATCTCTTTTCTCTGCTTTGACCTAGGATCTTACAAACATATTCTGGCATTGTGAACCTAAACATTATAAACAGTAAACAGTCAATCACGTAAGCCATAAGTGGCTCCTTACCACTCCACACCAAAAAAAATCAATCGTCAGGCTCCAGTGTTTTCCTTTTTAGCGGTATATATGCCTTCCTACAGGGCAGTGGTTCCCAAACTTTTTCCGGCCACATACCCCTTGAGACATGTCAGCCTCAGCCACATACCCCCTGCTACCAACGACTCCTAATTAGCGTCTATAAATAGATTGCAATACCACATGCATAAAAATTAATACTGCACAGTTGACTGTTTCTCACCACCAAATGAATTTATTAATATATTTTAGTAATGACACAATTTTAATCACGAACTTTACTACTTAATACTAGCAGTGTATCAAAAGATTTATTAGAATCAACCATTTTGTCGAGAACATAAAGACCAGATGTGAACTTTCATTAAACAGATCTTTATTTAATGTGATGTATGTACTTGGGCAGAGGCACACAGGCCTTCAATGTTTGGCTCAGTTTGGGAAAGGGTGAGTCTTAAATCGTTTTCAATTAGGCTCTCCTGGTCAGACACTGATAACGAAGTAGGCATGGCGGTGAATGGGTGACGTATCCAATTATTTGACCTGTCCGTCTCTGGGAAGTATCGGCGTAACTGCGCAGCCCGCTTTATGCTGTTTGATAGTGTGAGATCATTTGAGCACAGAAAATCATGCAGCACAAATTCAAAAAGCCTAAATTTGCACTAATACAGTTTGATGTGGCTCTTTAATCCCCCCCCCCCCCCAGCAAGTACCCTAGTTTTGGGAATCACTGCTATAGGGTAACTTGACAGGGAGGAGAAGACGTTTCATTGAGCATGACTAATGACTCATTAAAATAACAATGTTTTATGGCCATTGCATTAGTATGCTATCAGTTTGTTTTAGTTCATTCAAATTAGGAAGTTGATTTACTGTATGGTCATTGGCCAAGGGACAGTTAAGTTGGGTGATGATGGATAGACTTTTTCTTCTCTCCCAATTCACTCAGAGGAATGTTGCTGGGTGCTGGAAAGCTGTTCATCTTCAGAGCTTATTCGATGACTATAACTCAGCAGTGCAGAAATACCATATGGGCAATATGGTATAAAACATAAAAATCTTATTGCCACACTGACAGCTGATCTCCATCGGCTTCAAAATCAAATCCTTTCACACTAATTATGTAATAATAATTAGATCAAATGATGTCAGAGCTGCTACAGGGGTTCTGTTAAGTCACCAGATGGTTCTAAGTAACACACACAACAATTTCTGTTGAGTCAAAGCTCACCAATGCAAACAGACAAAATTAAAATGGAAAAGGTGTAATCTGAAATGCTATGAGAGGGGAAAGTCAAATTATCAAAAATAAGCTGGAGACAGTACACGAAGAGAAGCAAGACTGCAGGTAGTATAAAATTAAAATTCCGACTGTGCCTCCTGAAAACATATCATTTCCTTTAACTTTCAAGATTCATGCCATGCAATTTATAGTGGCTTTTAAACCTGTACCCTACAGTGCCACTCATATGTATAAGTTTCAATAGACAAGTGTCAGAGCCATTTACACCTATGGATTACTGGTGAATATTTAGCAGTGACACAAAACCAGTCTTTCAGCAAACTGAAGATTGTGGCCTTTAACTGAGTGAAAGTAGCTTTCAATAACCCAGGCCCTACAGAGGACGGTCCGGTTGATAGCCTCAGAGGTAAAAGGGAAGAGGAATAAAGAGTCCAGTCGCGGTGATCAAGGTGTTCATTTTTGGTTTGAAGTGGTGTTTGGTGGCCATCAGAAGCTCTGTGATACAAAGCTCCCCGTCCTTTTCTCATGGCATTTTTGCCTTTTTTCACATTTTCAGCACTTGAAGAAAATATGCCTCATCATAGTCATTAATCAGGGTATCTGCACATTTTTGATTTGCAAATTCAATGACTTTTAAGACCTTTTCAAGACCTCTGAGAACAAAAATTAAGACCATCACAGCAGCAAAAAAACGCAACAATATCCTCGAATGTAGTTGATTTCAACAAGGCACATATTTATTCACACTTGAGATAAGCTCCTTTTTAATGTACGCAGTGAGTCCAAATCACGCAAGATAAGCGATTTTGTCCATACCACAAGTAAATGTTTTGGCACACTGCAAGTCAGGGAACACCGCCCTAAAGACGGTGTGAATGTCATCATTAGACGTATAGGAGTGATGTTGGCTAACCGTTTGCAAAGCCTATAGCAATTCTGCTATCAGTGTGTCGGTTGAGGAGAATGTACTGAAGGCATTACTTGTCGTGGGATCCGGAGACACTGCCAAAGCGGGTGTAGGCCTATCTGTAGAGGTTGTATTTGCAGTACTGGCGAACAACTGAATGGGGACAGTTGTTGTCCAACTGTCGACAAAGCGCTTGTGCTTCTCTCCCCTGATGTGAATAAATAAAAACTCGGCAACTCAGCAAGAAAACAGACAATGTTCTTACTATTTTTAGTAGTTATGTCTACAGTTTCAGCACATTTCACATGAAGCTAAAGAACTGAACATTTCTACAGGCGCAGGTAAGTATAAATCAGAAATGTGCTGATTTCATAACTGTATCAGCATTTACACATGAAAGTGAAAGTGAGTGATTATTTGTCATTGTGAACACACTACAGCACAGCACACAGTGCACCACAATAAAATGTGACCTCTGCATTTAACCCATCCGTGAAGGAGCAGTGGGATGCTGCAACTGTTTAAATACCACATGGGCATCCTCAATATCCCATAAATAATAACACACAGTCCCCAAAAATGTCTAGTCTTCCTGCATACTTTCCTCCAGAACCAGCCGGCCTGATGGAGTTGTGGGCTGAGTTAAAACATACACAATTGATTTTATACATTTTACATTAACAGGTGATTATAACCTAGCCACTGGAGATGCACAGGGCAGTGTACTTCTATGTTGACATAATGTGCTCTAGATATACTAAATATGCTCTAGAGAGGACAAGCATGATGGTCAGTAGGATAGAATACATGAGTGTGAATAAGAGGGAGGACAGTGGAGTAATGAAGGTGCAGGGAGTAGAGCTGGTGAATGTTTACGAGCTAAAATACTTGTCAACAGTTCAGAGTAACAGGGTGTAAAGATGATGTAAAGTACGACAGAGTTGAGTGGGTTTAGAAGTGTGGCGAAGTGATTTGTGCAGGTAGCAGCAAGAGAGAAAATGAAGGTGTTAAAAAATGGTACTGACATCAAATTTTGTACTGGGAATGAAAAGGACAGACAGGATTTAGAATGGATATATTAGAAGGTCAGTTCAGGAAGGTGATTTGGAAACAAAGCTGGAGAGGTGAGACTGCTTTGGTTTGGACAAGTGTAAAGGGAATGAAGAGTATATTGAGAGGAAGATGATAGATTCCATTGTTATGGCCCCCCTGGACTTTGGCCATAACAGTTGACTTTGGTTGGGTAAGATTTGAGAGTTGAAAATTAGCTTAAATAGGCAATTAAGTACCTTTACACAATCATGACTTTGAAACTTTGGGAGATGAATTTTCATATAAATTCATATAAAATTAACTTAGAAAAATCGTTATCCCGAATCATTTCGCCAAATAGGATCACGCTTGATAAGTGCTTTATTCTGATATTCCATGGTCTTTGCTGCCATCTGGTGGACAGAATGTCATACTACAGGTTAATATAAACGAGGCCGCAAAAAGGGTTAAAACTAGGGTTGCACCGATACCGATACCCATATCGGGTATCGGGCCGATACTTCATTAATATACTAGTACTCGTACTCGTAATAAAATTGCCAATACCATGCACTGATACCACTCAATGGTATTTCACTACAACAAACATCGTAGTTGGCGGATGTAATTTGTTGTCCTACCTGACTTCAATGTCTAGGGGGAGACAACCATCCAGAAACTTAGGTTCAGAGGTCCTGCTCACAAGCTCGTGTTTGAAATTCAGGGCTCCAGATGGCGACTACAATGTTCGCCAGTGCGACTGAATTTTTTCCCAACTAGTTTGTTCTTTTCAGTCACCAGTGGCAACCGTCTCTCTCAATCCAAGGGATTTTTTTTTAAAGCAGCAAGAAACGGCTTTTAATTATGCGCAGATAGTCTCAGCCCCAGCGTTTCCCGCAATGATTTATAGTTAAGGTGGCTGTCGTGACTACGTCCCCTGCGGGGAAAATAAATAAATAAATATAAAAATCCTGCTGTATCCATAGACAGTAAAAGAAGACAGCATTACGATGAAGCCGAATAGCGGCATCTAAACTTCCAAACTCAAAGAAAGATGCTATAATGTCTATATGAAGTAGGACCGAACGCGGAAGTTCTCGACGCTTTTTGTAACTTAGCAACAACAAGCATCGAGAAAGTGCTTTGCTTTGGAAGTGAGGTTTTGATTCACTCTCAAAACCGCAAAAAAAGCGTTTGGTGGACAGGTTTTTTTTTTTGTTTTTTTTTTACCGCAGTGCTCAGAGTGCTTCAAGTTGAAATCCATTTAATTTCTAGAACAGCGCTTTGCTCGTCAATATCACTTCTCTCTTGTTAGCCAATCAAAATCGAGGAAGCGTTAGTCATAATGTAAATATAAGTCAGACTCCTAACTTCTTTCTTTTGTCTGGAGCCCTGAATGTGTCAACAGAGTAAGTTTTACTGATTTTTAAGTTGCCTGTGTTAACTATGCAGTACATTTCATTTCATTTATCTGCTTATATTTACATTTTGTCTAATGTGATGAAACTTTTTTGTTACAACCAGAAAGATCTGTTTATTTTTGGCGTGGAATAGCCTTGTGTTAATGATTTGATATTTAGCCTTATTATAGCCTTATTATAATCTGCAAAGGAGAAAATAAAATCTGCCTCCCAATTAATTACGTCTAAGAATCTAAGAGGTATCGGTACTCGGTATCGGCAAGTACACAAATAAAAATACTTGTACTTGTATCGGTTTGTAAAGAAGTGCTATCGGTGCATCCCTAGTTAAAACATAACAAATTAACACACCTAGGGATGTGAATCTTTGTCACTGAGGCGAAACGATTCGTATCTCGATACACTGCCAACGATGCGATACATTAGCGAATAATATGACAGCTACCGTTTTGATGTGATTCTCCCACCTACCACGTTGCAGCGCGATATGACGTGATTTGCTTAAACACAGAGCGATACGGTGCGATATGATACAAAAGAATATTATATTATGGAATTCAAAGTGGTACACATTTTTTTGTTCATTTTCATTCTTTATTCCTACTGTGTGCCTTACAATAACAGAGACAATGGGACAATTCCCCAAACTCAATGCAGTGGTGACTCTTGACAGTTGCTGAATGCAATTAAAAGTTGTACAGACGGCGTTACAGATAAACAGATTACTTTTTATTTCTAGAGAGCACTTCCCGCTTTTAGCAGGGACAGGGGAAAAATTCCCCAAACTCAAAGCATACAGGCTGCTGTAGATTACTTTTCCTCACACTTTGAATAGGAGCGACAACTAAACAGTTGAGCCCTAAACAGAAAGAATGCTGATATAATCAGTCACCAAAAAAAAAAAAAAAAACCCACAGGTATACATTACACCTTTCTCCAAATGCAAAATAATGAACTACTGGTATTAACAACAGTCCCTGTCTCATAAATAATATTTAACCCAAATGTTGTAATTTCATGTTCTTTTTAAGGAATATTAACTGAACCACATGGGCAGGATGAAGGAGGCTGCGCTGAGCAGTCAACACAACAAAAACACACTAAATAACAACATAGGTATCATTAAATCAACTTTTTATAACTTCTGGCACAATTCCTATCAAAACAAACCTATCTCTTCCTCTGTGTGGGGGCCCCTGCCACCTTCTGCTTCAGCTGCCTTTCCCTCACTCAGTGTGCCACTGTCCCCTGTGTGATAATCCGTATTACAAGAAACTAACTGTTACATTTCTTTAACTAAATTTGAATTTGATAAATTGCAATTTAAATAATAAATAGCAGAGAGAGAGATTACCATAAGTAGTCTATATTAACCTTTCATTCATCTTCACCTTCTCTGTTGTTATTTTCATGAAGATGAGGTCTCTGGCGTCAACAACATCCACAAAAGTCAGGTCTTTAAAGCGGGGGTTGAGGGCTGACCCATAATTAAGGAGGTCTTTGAGGTTTGAGTACCGGTTAGAAAAATCCAGTCTGAACATCTTCTTCATCTCAGAAATGTCCTCTAGATCGCTTTCATCATGAGAAAAATGTCTGAGGAGTTTAGCCTGTATCAGAGCGACCATTGAGATGGTGGGGTTTTTTTCCTCACTAAGGAGTGTGGTTGCCACTTTCAGAGGGGATAGAAGTTTGGTGAGTTCTTGGATCAGAATCATGTCTTCCTCTGTCAAGCTGGCTAGGCCCTCTGCCTTCTTTAACTTCCTGGACAGCAGGGCATTCAGTATGGCAGGCTGCTGTTCCCAGAAGTTCTCTAACATATCCAGGGAACTATTCCATCTCGTGATGACATCATGAATTAATTTGTGGTTGGGCAGGTGTAACTGGACTTGCATCTGACGCAAAAGTTCAGTCAACTTGTGTGCTTTTGTGAAAAAAAAGTTACCACCTTCCTCATTTTTGTTAGAAGTTCTTTCACCCTGTCCACCTTTAAGGATTAAGAACACCCCAAATTAATGGTGTGTGCTATGCACGGCACATGGGCACCTAGTTCTGCACACTGCCCTGCCAGTACCATATTTCTTGCATTGTCGGTTACCAACGCAGGGTTCTTATCTTTGATGTTCCACTCGCGGCAAACATCCAGCAATAAAAATGCTAAATTTAGAGCCACGTTAAAAACTGGTTTGTAGAACGTGGCTTTGCAAATTCCACTCGTTATCGATGTGATGTGCCGTGATGGTGACATATGGCTCTGTGGCACAAGATGTCCAGCCATCAACAGTAATTACCACTCTCTCAGCATTGCTCAAAGAGTCGAGTATTTCTCGTCTTGTTTTGTCATAGAGTGCAGGGATATGCATGTCAGCAAATACCTTCCTATCAGGCATCTTATACCTCAGCTCTAGGGCTTTAATTAGATATCGGAAGCCCTCGTCTTCTGTTACACTATATGGCTGAAGGTCTTTGCAAATAAAGAACACGATGGCTTTGGTTATTGCCTTAGAACGGCCAGCATTGTTTGCTAGCGGGGTGTTAAAAAAAACTTCTATACTCTGCTCACCAGTTACTCTGTTAGCGGCATCGCTGGTGCTAGTCAGAGCTGAATCCGAGGGGGAGGGGAAACTCTCTGTCACATTCACTCCATGCTGCCGCTTCAGGGGCCTGTTTCAGAAAGCAGGGTTAGTGAAAACTCAGAGTTTCACAGTTAGTCAGCCCAGAGGTCAGGTTTAAACCCCGAGTTTCCTAAACCTGCTTTCTGAAACAGGCTCCTGATTTGCAAATAAATAAATAATTCAATAAAAGTGAAAAACCGCGGTGAGACTGAAAAGGAACTAAACATGCAATTACGCGTATAGCCATGAATTGATTTACACCAATGCACAGATTTTACACACGATACATCTCGAGTTCGTTCAGATTTTTAACCAATGCCCACTTTTCCCATCGATGCAAACGCATCGTTTATGTTTATATGGATATATCGATACAAATCTGTAAATCTTCAAAAGCCTAACACACACACCGATCATTTCTTCTGAAGTATATATACATGAAAATACTCATGTGAATAGACTAAAATAAATTAACTTGCCCTTTATCTCTCCTCCAGGAGAACATAATAAACATAGCTATCCGCTAAATATACAACAGTGGAGTATATGTCAATTTTATGTCAATAGGCAATAAATTTAAAAGCACTGTGAGCTTGTTTCTGCGCGGAATAAACTCGGCTTTTTAAGGGTGGTCTTGGTCTAGCGGTTAGAATACTCACGTCTGGACCAACAGGGTATGGGTTCAGATCCTACCTCCAGCTTTATCACCACTTGGTCCCTGATCAAGACTCATAACACTAAACTGCCACCAAGGAGACTGAAATAAGGAAGTTGTTCTGGATAAGAACCTGGAGCTTTGTTTTACCAGGTGATCAATAACAATACAAATTTGTTGAACAGTCTTTTTACTGGTGATTTGGTGCTTGATATTTTATGCCATAACTGTTTGTATTTATTCATTATCATTGAGTGTTGTGCTCAGTCTAGATCTGTTAACACGATATCGTTTCTACGTATAAATTCTACTCCCCAAGCATTTATTAAAACCTTTAACTTCACCCAAACCACCACATCATTACACTGAAAATTATGTTTATTTCTCATGTATGGATGGCTGATGCTTTACTCTAATCATAAACTTAAAACGATAATAAAACAAACTAGAAAGGAAACAAAAGTCCAGCAATGAATACAATTTTTATTTTAAAAATAATAATGTTCTAAAATGATTATCATTAGAGCATACAGCACAGCAGCACTCCAGCATAAAGTGTCTTTAATGTCTGACTCATGCACAAATAATAAC
>JAVGVS010002401.1:0-11689 GCA_032718565.1 Distichodus sexfasciatus
CCCACTCATAGAAAAAAATGAAAACAACTTAATGTGTTTAATGTGTTATGTGCACTGAATAATAAATGTGATGCACAACAGTGTTATACTCGCATAACGCAGGTGGTTCTCATTCTTATATCGGGGGTGTGTGTGTGTGTGTGTGTGTGTAGAGGACATCACTGTCTTTGCCAGAGGGCTGAGCAGTAAAGTGTGTGTATTAATGGCAGCAGGTAAAGGACAGACGGAGAGGACGTTTGTCCCCAGTGAGGAGCTGATGAGTCTTTAGGGGACCTGGAGAGGAGGTGGAGTGCAGGACGGAGGGGGCGAAGACTTTAAATTCAAAAAAGCTAAAGACCACGGCAAGAAATGAGGGACAGTCGGGCGGTACAGAACGGCTTGCGTATCGCCCCCCCAAAAATTGTTGCTACGTGGACGTGGGCATGATCACGTCATCATTTTACCGGGTTTTGAAAATGCAAACAAGTGTGCATTTATATGCTTGCGCTGCAGGACTAAGTGTGTGCTCCAATTTACACTCCATTAAACGTCAGTCAAGAGACTGTCCCAAACAAATATAACAAATCGGGTTTAAACAGCTTATAGCCGCGAAACGGGACACGCTCAGTTTACAAGCAGCATCAAATTCACTGATTGTTTGGACACGTTCAATTAATTACACAGAAATTGAGGTTGTGCCGGCCCTTAATCTAAGTGGCCGCTCTGATCGAAGCTTAATTAAGAATTCGCTTGTCGGATTTCAGCCGCCGGCTTCCAGATCTATACGAGTGTGTCAGTTCTGGCACAGAGCTTTGTCTTGGGGACGTCTTAACTCTCTCCCGCAGCATACCAAGCAGGCAAAAGTGTGGTCACACACACATATACGCACACAAACACAAACAGCAGTAACATCGCTGACTGCCATAATGACTGGGAGTGTAACGGTGCATTGATCAACATCTGGACATCGATTCAACGGTCATATCCTTACAAATCTCAGGTTTTACCATCTTCTCAAGTCAAGTCCCCACAAATACCCAAAAAGATGCCCACTCTCTCTCACACACACACAACAAACTACACCCAGTCATGTGGGGATGGATAATTTAGGTCCAGAAAGTAAAAGCCTGAGCAGAATTATGCTCCATTTACATCTCCCTCAGGCACTAATAAGGCCACTGCTAGTTAGTCGGAATAATTAATCTTGTTGCATTAGTGCAAATTAATGAATTAACAAATCAGGACCCAGACGCTATCTCTATAATAAAACTCTTGGTCTTGTCTCGGACTCGGCCGTATTTGTACTCAGAATTTTACTTGGAGACCAGCCGAGATGACAACTCTTTGAGACCGGCGCAGGCATTTTACGTGGTTTATTAATTAGTGTTTTAATAACTCAGAATCCCTTTAATTTACAGAAACCACACGCATACCGTCAGAATCTCAAAACTTTCAACTTATCGGACATTATATTTATTCCTCTGTATGTGACATTATTTCTGAGTTATTCCGTGCACAAAAACTGAAGTAATTGCATAAAAAGGTATTAATTACATGATTCGCGATGTAAACACGCCAGCAACTCTAATATGGAAATGTAGTTCTCTTCCAGAAAGGCCCAAAGCTGCTCATTTTAAAGGACAAAATGAGTCCAAATTGGCTCAAAATTACTCAAGACTTTAGTATTTCTTCATTTTCATTCAGAAAATATATATTTTTTCTATTTTATAATGTTAGAGAGTAACTAATAGAGAAAAATAAATATAGAAAAATGTATTATTTGTTATCAAATAATTTAGTTTTGTATCTATAGATGGATACCAAATGGATAAAGAAGTGTTTCCACCTGGCACTAACCTTATGTTTCCTCACAGTACTTAGCCATAGAATTAATAAAACAGTGAGTTTGGTCTTGAGGAGTGTTCGCTGCGGTTGTTGAGTTTAACATATGTGACTCTGCACGGCAAAACCAGCTGCTTGTCGCAGCTGAGGTTTCCGAGAAAAGCGAGCGTTTATGTTGCGTGGGGTAAAATTTTTTGAAACAGTGGAAGTTCTATACTGTACTGTTGTGAATAAATTTGGCTGAAAAACTTACCCTTTCCATCCTAAAAACGTGACTTTCTTGAGGTGAGGAATTCAATTCCAGCAGAAGTTTCTGTTTTGACCGCTCTACTTCAATATTTACCATAAATCCACTGGTTGACTAGCGTGAAGATATTTCTCCGGAATCCATCTTCGTCTCCCGAGTTCAGTTAACCTAACGCAGGTAGGCTATCCGTGTGGCTGTGAATGCAGAGTAGGCTACCTTAAATGCAAACGTAGCCGCGACCGCACCAAGCGTCTGTGAGTGCTACGTCGACAGTCAAAATTTGCGACCAGCGACTGGTTCTGCCGTGCAGAGTCACATATGATGTGATCAGTTTGGATAACTGCTTCCAGTGAAGTGATTTCCTCATTATAGATATGTAAGAGAGAAATATTGAATAAACATGTTTCATGTTGCTTAGGCTTTGCATCTTCCACTTATTGACCATGTGGTGTAAAACGTGCATTAGTCCGGCCTCGGTCTCGGTCTCGTCTCTGTCTCGACACACTCTGGTCTCGGTCAGTACTCGGTCTCAGTTTAGGCGGTCTTGATCCCAACTCTAGTTGTAGCTTTTGCATTCCTGTTGTAGCGTTTTACATTTCTGCTGTGGATTTTTCTTCATGTTGTGAAATTTGCATTCTCTGCGTTCTTTACACCATACGCTTTACTGAAGTAAATGGAGGCAGTCTCCCAGAGCAACTTAGAGTTAAGGGTTCGCTCAGGGGCTCAATGGTGTTAGTGCAACAGGTAGAGCCGAGAGTTTGTGTTACTTAAAAGTACTTGTCGACATCCCCACCACTAGGAGGCTTGTTCAAGAAGAATCTGGCAGGACCTTAACTCACGAAAGCCAAACTCATCCTTCCATCCACCCACTGTGTGCAAGATGTGTGTGTGTGGGTGACTGTATACACACACACATGCATTTTTTTAGGCTAATCGTGCTAAATATTTGCCAAAATATGAGGATATCGGCATTACAGACTCTTCAAACGGGTAAAGCGCCCAGGAGAGTGTTTTGAGAACAAATTTGTAGTAGGGGGTAAGAACAGATGGTTTCAAGGAGGAGGAGGATGAAGAGGAAGGCGGCCAAGCAACACCTTTCTCTCTCTCTCTCTGTCTCTCTCTTTCCATGATGGAGCCGTAAAGCACGCCTCCCCCACTTCCTCCCAGCATGCACTAGGAGAGCTGGGCAATTTGGTCCATGTGATGAGGCGAGGGAGACGCTCCTGCCCTTCGGCAGTGGTAGAGTAAAAAAGGAAGCGAGGTGGCACAGCCGAATAAATCTGGCCCAACGAGGCCCCGATGCCGTCGAGGGCCTCAACACATTGTCCACGAGTGTGATTTCCCTTCTCGAAGGCAAATGTGTTCCAAAAATGTGCAGCAAAAACGAAAGATTTCAGCGAGGCAGGAATGCGAGGAAAAGGAGGTGGAAAGAATTTTTTATGCGATTTCATTCCGCAGGAGCCAACGGTGTCATGAGTAGTAAGAACTCTGGCGCTCATTCATCAACATTTTCCTACTCTCTCAAAAACTCCCATGTCCTGAACAACTGAGAAAGATGCGCGATATGGAAAATATCGGCTGATGCCGATATCCGATATTTTCATGCTTATATCAGCCGATGCCGATAAATGAGGAAGGCAGGGTCGAGCGCGAACGCGTAAAGACAAGATATTTGTTTGCCAAATTTTCGCTCAGGATTTTGGCACAGAAATAACGGCAGAACTCTGACATTTCTAACACTTCGAGCGTGAAAGGAGAGTGGCGCGAGGGCGGAGCATTTCCAGCATAGTACACAAGACTTAAAGAAAAAGTCACTTCCTGCCCTAGGTCGTGTACCAAGTCAAATAGTGCGCGGGTGACACTCCATGTGCACTACCTAGTGCGTAGAGAGCCGTTAAGCTACAACTCCGGCTATTTCCTGAGATGCATACTACCACATAGAAAATTATGATAAGAGCCCCTTACCTACCATGCTATTAAGTGCTGTAGAATGTGGATTGGGACACAGCCCATATGTGAGCTCACATTCGCTAAGTGAGACAAAAGCGAAATTTAGACAGTTGAGCGAGAGTTGAGATTTTGCTCGCGAACGTTCCACTGCATGCTCAGAATTTTGGCACAAAATAACATCACACACTTTAAGAGCGTGTAAAATCCCGCCTCGGACTTTGGACACGCCTGGCACAAGCGCTACCTTTCTGACGTACAATAAATGCGGGCAAATCTAAGCATCGGTCCGTTGACTCAAAAAAAGCAATTACCGGCCGATACTGATATCATTCCGATATGATTCCGACACGATTCCGATATTATCGTGCCTCCCTAGTAGTAAGTGAACATTTTCTTCTTAAAGCTGATATGTTGGCGGTATTAAAAAACGAGCAAATCTAAGGACCTAATCTAATTTGACCAAACTGTTATGAAGGCTAGAAGACTGGGTCAGAGCATCTCCAAAACTCTAGCAGCTCTTGTGGGACCTTGCCAGTCGGTAGACGTCAGGATTTACCAAAATTTGGTCCATGGAAGGAAAACTGGCGAACCAGTGAGAGGGTCACTGATGGATGAGGGGAGTAAAGGCTGGTCCGTGCTGGTGCAAATTGGTTCATCACTTGAGCAGATTTAAGGAGCTGGACTTTCCACCAAAACATGGCATTTTCTTTTTAGAAGAGAGAGTGCTTCAAGCCATTGTATCTCATCGATCATCGGAGCTAATGCAAATGTCACTTCAGATTCGGCCGAGCCAAGTAATCGTACGTCTCACAAAATTTTATGGTCCAAAAGGAAAAGCTAATAATGCTCCTATTGAGTCGTCTCCCTACGTGTTTAAGAGTTGCGAACTGAGTCCGAACAACCGTCCACCACTTTCCTAAATCTCTATTCTCCCTGCAAATAATGCCATCATTCAGATCTGCACCTCATGTGGAAAACACAGGGTTTATAAACCCCTTCGGGACCCCGGCGTCCCGTTGAGCCACGACGCTTCTGAGGAGGACAATGGAGCCTCGTATTCAAGGGCACTTCAGTGCCGAGCGGGGATACCTGGGGTTTGGTGGAGGCCGGGGGCAGAGTTGGGGGATGCTCGGTGGTCTCTGTGGCAACCGGGATGCGGGAGGAGGTGGGGGAAGGGGCCTTGGCGTGGTTGTTGTTGCTGTCGTCATCGTCGCCGCCGTCGTCATGGTGGTGGTGGTGGCTGGGAGAGAAGATGTCGGGGTCGTTATCGAGTGCGTCCGTTTCCTTCATCAGAGACCTTAAACCTGCGTTAGGGTCCGAGAAGAAGCCTGGGGATAAAAAGAGAAGACTACATCACTACATCAATTAGAGGATCGGAATGTTGGAATGACGGAACCGGATTTGGGGGTTCCACTACTGGACACTGGAGCAAGTCCCTTAACCCCAAGTTGCTGCAGGGAGACTGTCCCTGTAATTTAGCAATGCAAATGACCTTTTCCACGTGTCTTGTCCCGTCGATTGTGCCTCCTCGTCTCCGCTTGATGCCCTTGTCTCCTGCCTTTGCGCGAGGGCTCGGAATCGGAATCGGCATCTGCAAAACGGTTGTGCCGCCTCATGTGAGCCGGACCCTTGTCCCTGTTCCTGTTTCTCTCCCTGTCTCTTGCCTCGTCTCCGGGTCCCATCTCCAGCATCACGGGACTCAAACCCTCCAAACCGGGTCCATCGTCCTCGTTTCCTCGGGCCATCGTCAACAAGGGTCTTCGGGAATGCAATCCAGGTCCGTTGTTTCGTGATCCCGGCCTTCTTTGGTGAACACCTTGGGGGAGAAAAACCTCAGGGTCCTGCAGGTTGTTGTTGCTGCTGCTGCTGCTGCTGGAAAGTTGGTCCATTTGCCCTCGTTTTCCATTTGCCCTCCGGTTCTCATTGCTTTGTGAAAGAGAGACGAAGGCGGCCAAGAGCAAAGTAAAGGGTAGATACCAGCTGAGGGGCTTCATCTTCACTCACAGCGCCTCCTGTTGGTCAGGAAACAAGACGGAGGTGTAATTAGTAAGAGTGTAACAATACATCGGGTTATATCGATACTTGAAGTGAATGATCAGTGAGCTCATAGCTGCGATTTTAGAGATATTGTGAAGTCACTTTATGTCGAACTGGAGGATTTTTATGAAATGAGAAGAATTTAATCGTATCGTAGAAGACTTCGGCACACTATTGTATCGTGATGAAACTTGCCCTTTATCAAATGGGTTTTGAAACAAACCAAACGCTTAATGTTCAAGGTGGTCATGTCCAAGTACATTGCAAGTTTTATCATAATATGATATTACATCGATTCAACAGACAAAAATTCAATGTCTGCTGATATCACAAAGTCCGCCGCGACACACTTGCTACAAGTCTGCTGTGAAGCATCACTCCTTCGGGAGTTTTGAGCCCATATGACTGTAATGGTTTTATTCTGCCAACACAGACACTGCCAGGTGTTGAAAATATACACATTTTAAAAAATATATATAGTCTTCTCATCCCCTCCCCTCAGCCAAAAATCCCAGTGGAGCCAACTCACGTCCCTTTTTCCGGGGGGAGCTGAAAATGATGAATGGTCTCGCAAAGCGTTTTGTTCCATGCAAATTTGAACAGAAGCGGTGTCTCAAACCACAAATCTTGGCACTGCATAGTGCAAAGCTATGTTTAATGCACTACAGGGTTTCTAAATTAATGATTAGTTCTACAACACTTTGGGGTCATGTGGTTAATTAAGTTCACATTTATAAATAGGTAATTAAGTTTCAATTTTTTGCAGAAATAAATTGTTTTACATTATATTTTTGAAATAAAATGAAACTAATGCAGTCATTTTGTCAAAATAAATTGTAATAACTTGCATTAGTATGCATTTTGACTGATCTGAAGCACCTTTTTCTTTAATAAGTAAAAATATCAGCTAAAATAAATCCAGTAAGTTAAATACAGTAGTGTGCAAAAGTTTTAGGCAGGTGTGAAAAAATGCTGTAAACAAAGAATGCTTTCAAAAATGGAAGTGTTAATCATTTATTTTCATCAATCAACAACATGCAGTGAATGAACAAAAGAGAAATCTAAATCAAATCAATATTTGGTGTGACCACCCTTTGCCTTCAAAACAGCATCAATTCTTCTAGGTACACTTGCACACAGTTTTTGAAGGAACTCGGCTGGTAGGTTGTTCCAAACATCTTGGAGAACTAACCACAGATCTATAATCCTAGAATCCTACAAAATAATATAATGACTATAATCCTACAAAATCCCTGACCTATAAGAATTGATGCTGGTTTGAAGGCAAAAGGTAGTAACACCAAATACTGATTTGATTTCGATTTTTCTTTTGTTCGCTCACTTTGCATTTTGTAAATTGATAGAAAAATAAACAATCATTATTTATATTTCTTTGTTTACCGCATTTTTACCTGCCTAAAACTTTTGCACAGTACTGTATGTTTAGGAGACGTTAAATTTCCTAAGCAGGACTAACATTTCGTAAGTGAAGGCTGTTTTTATTAGGGATGGGACTCAGTTTCAAACGATCAGTTACATCAGAATTCTCCACCTCCAACGTTAACGATTTATCTTGAAGACTCTCTCGTTTCCCAGCCCGACGTTTTCCGGTTTCGCCTAAGTTTTGCGTCGCGCTACATTACGTCACATTACAGTCCAAAATGAGTCCAAATGCTCAAAAATGGTTAAACTTAAGCATTTCTTCATTTTCCATTAATCAGAAAATATTTTTCCATTCTATAATCTTAGAGAGTAACAAATAAATATTGAAAAATGCCTTATTTGTTATGAAATGATTTTACTCTATATCCAGAGGGATTCCAAATGGATAAAGAAGTGTTTCCACCTGCACTAACCTAATTTTTCTTCATAGTACTAAGCCATAGAATGTCTCTGCACAACGAAAACTCTGAATATGAATGTGTTCATGTTGACAGTATTGTGCGGACATCATTTTGGGATAAATAAAATGGTTGCTTTTGGTGCAGAAGACTGTGTAGAACTACTTTTTTCACACACAAAAAACCTCTCAGGGATTGATAAGAGAAATGGATTGACAGGCAGAATCAACAATGGCAGTGATATTGATAAAATGTTATCAATTCCCATCTCAGGTTTTTAGAGACGGTTTCAGACTCGTACCTGAAGAAAATGAAGGAAAAATTTGGGGAAATGGCAGCTTCAGCAGGTACGTTTCCTAAATTTAAAGTATTTTCACATCCAATTTTCCCCATGTTCATGCTCCTACACTGGAGGAAGAGTGCAGCCGCTTTTAGGAGAACATGGTATAATGTAGGACAATGCTGTGGTTCTCTTTATGGGAAAAAGAAAAGCGCTGCTGGAGACGGAGACGGAGACGGACTCGGAGCCGGAAAGTAGGCTGAAGTGAAATAGGTGTCATTTGGGAGATTCTCCAGCATTAATGTCTTCTAATTGGTATTGCAGACGTCTTTCCCTACAGCCTCGGGTTAGAAGTAACAGCCGTTTTATTAAACGCAAATTTAACAAGAAAACGATTTCTGTGACTCGGCCGCCACTAAGAGAGGTCTGAAATATGAGAGCGATGAGAGCCGAGTGTCATATCGCCCCCGTCACCCGGGGGAGAGGAGCAGGAGAATATAAATACGCTTCGCTCTCGCAAAACACCAGAGGACTCGCTGGCACAATTTAATGGACAGAGTTTAAAACGACTGATTCAGTCCAGCTATCTCAGGACTCTCCTCTATCGATTCTTTTTAAGAGCAGGGCAGGGAGTCGTCACACTATTCCAAATTCCATTAGATTCCGACTGTCTAGGGCTTCATCCAAGTCAATATTGTTACTATTTGATATCAATTAAGTTGCATTTGTGTTTTGAATCAGTGAAACAGAGCTGGGGTTTGTCACATTATTGTAAATTTGATTCGATTCCGACTCACTGGGACTTGATTTGAGTTGATTCAGATTCGATTTGATTTTGACTTTGTGCTTTGTTGCTTTGTGTCAATATTTTGTATCAGGGAATATGAGCTGGGAATCGTCTTATTGTTGCAAATTCGATTCTATTCTGACTCATTATTACTTCATTCGAACAGATTCTTATATGATTTGATTTTGATTTAGCTGCACTGTGTCAGTGTTTTGAATCAGTGAATCAGAGCTGAGGATCGTCACATTATTGTAAATTTGATTCAACTCTGACTCACTAGGGCTTCTAGTCAATACCGTTACTATTTGATATCAATTAAATTGCATTTGTGTCAGTGTTTTGAATCAGTGAATCAGAGCTGAGGGTCGTCACATTATTGTAAATTTAATCCGACTCACTAGGACTTGACTTTGATCTGATTTTGATTCAGTTGATTTGTGTCATTGTTTTGAACTTCGATTGCCGATTTGAGTCAGCTTGATTTGAGCAAGTTTCCAATTCGGTTTGATGTCAGTTTAGTTGCATTTGTGTCAGTGTTTTAAATCAGTAAATCAGAGCTGAGAATCGTCATATTATTCCATCCCACTAGGGCTTGATTTGAGTCGATTCAGATACAATTTTGATTTAGTTGCTTTGTATCAATATTTTGAATCAGGGAATCAGAGCTGGGAATTGTCTTATTATTGCAAATTCGATTCAATTATGACTCACTAGAGCTTGATTCGAGTTGATTCGGATACAATTTGATTTTGATTCAGTTGCTTTGTGTAAAGGTTTTGAATCAGGGAACCAGGGCTGAGGATCATCACATTATTCTAAATTTGATATGATTTGATTCCGATTCACTATTACTTGATTCAAGCCGGTTCAAATACGATTTGATTTCTGATTTAGTTGCGTTGTGTAAATGTTTTGAATCAGGGAATCAAAGCTGGGGATCATCACATTAATGCAAATTTGATTCGATTCCGACTCACTGGGACTTGATTCGAGTCAATACCGTTACTTTTTGATGTTAATTAAGTTGCGTTTGTGTCAGTGTTTTGAATCAGGGAACTAGGGCTGGGGATCATTATATTATTCCAAAGGTTGAGCACCACCTTCGGGTGAGGTGGTTTAGTTGTGGGTTTCCTAGGGACCAAGAGATTCAAAATAAGCAGCGCAGCATAACAATAGCAGCGTAACAATAGCTGAGTAACGATAGTAACGAAAATATGAGGTACAGCTGGTTCCTGCACGTTTGGTGTGAAATTATAGAATCGATCTTGGAATGTTGTGATCCTCATCATATTGTTAATATAAAAAATCGCATCAAATCAGAAGATCGATTATTCAAGCCCAGCTCTGGAGCAAGCGACCCAGCGGCTTGGCCGGTAGCACGTGAGGGAAATCAATCAACTTGGGTGTACTGAGCTGCAGCACGGACCACAGGGTCGATAGATAGACCGACTCTCTCCTCACTGCAGTCGTACACACACACACACACACACACACATATATATCCAGAGGGGTGTGTGGCCGGGGCGTTTATTGAGGGCTATTTAAAAGCTCGTCAGCCCCGGGGTAAGTGGAGGAAATTGCATATGAGAAAGAGATGGTGAGCGTCGTCAGGGGAAATTTGCGACCCGGCGCTTTTGGGAACGCTTTTGTTTGTCTTCCACCAGCTGTGCACTTTTCTGCAGTAGAGCCGCCCGACTCGGCTTGCTAGCAATAAACACTTTCATTTCTACTTAAATCTAGTATAAATCTAAAAAAGACGTGACTAAAAGAAACAGTGTTTGTAATGCAAACTGTCAGGATGAGGCTAAGGCCTGGAGCATGGAATGGGGGACAATGGGGAAAATCGCTGTGAAAGGTGGCGTGCTACGACACCCCCCCCAAAAAAAAGGAGGTGGGTTCGATAGGAACGCTGACGAACGAATGCGGACGTCCTGCTAGAACTTGGTTTATCTGTAACAGGGATTACCCCGTTGATGCGTTTAGCCAACTTACAACGATTAAACCGCCAATGACTGGGAACGTTCCAGCCTATCGAAGGTGGACAGAGCTGTGAAAGATGCCATTTTTGCTCTGCCTACTTCATCAAACCTTTGGATGGTACCTTGCTCATGAGTACCTCGGTGGTACCTTTACCAACGCGGGACTTGAACTGACGACCTTCCGCTCGCGAGCCCAGCTCCCTAACTGTAACGCTACCAACTCTTTGAAGACAGAGCAGTTCTACTGTCCATTTCTGGTCAAGAGCACAAATAATATCAATTAATAAAAACAACCAGTTAACATTTAATAAAGATTTGAACTGTTCTACAGGCAGTTATGTCAGCCATCCGCTCTAATTTAGTAGCGAGGGAGGGACAAACAAAAGTAAGGAACGAAAGGGAGGAGGGAAGGAACCCTAGATGAAAGGGAAAAAGAAAGAAAGAAAGAATGGAATGAAGGAAGGAGGGAAGGAAAGAAAGGTAGGAAGAGAGAAAAGAAAGGGAGGAAAGAAAGAAATGAAAGGTAAGAAGAGAGAAAGGAAAAGAAGGAAAGAAAGAAAGAAAGAAAGAAAGAAAGAAAAGGTAGGAAGAGTAAAAGGAAAGAAAGGAACAATGGAAGGGAGGAAAGAAAGAAAGGAAAGGTAGGAAGAGAGAAAGGAAAAGAAAGAAAGAAAGGTAGGAAGAGAGAAAGGAAAAGAAAGAAAGAGAAGAAAGAAAGAAGGGAAACGTAGGAAGAGAGAAAGGAAA
>JAVGVS010002402.1:0-11688 GCA_032718565.1 Distichodus sexfasciatus
TGATTTGTGTAACTGTTCTACACATTCATTCTAAGAGTGTATAGTTCAGTACATTATATTACAACAACTTATGTTGTTGTAATATAATACAACACATTGTTGTCTTGCATAGAATGTGCAGTGTTGGTTGGCAGGCTTCAAGCCCACCGATGGCATATGTTTGATAAGATTGTAGCTCATATCGATAAGAATATCAAACAGAGTTGATTTAACTGTATCAAAGTCAGAATTTCTTAGAATTTGTAGTGGTGAAAATGAAATGATACAGCAATTCTATAAGAAGTGAGTTTAAACTTTTATAACTGACAAAAAAGTAGAATAAATGACGGAAGGCTGGTGAGACAAATAATAACTCGAGGAAAGCCTGACCTCTAGCAGCTATGAGTGGCACCTGCAGCCCCCAAAAGGCCATTGGAATCAGCACTTGAGCGATTAAGTCAGATAGTGGAGAATAGTTTTTTCTTGGAGTAAGGCCACTGATTTTTTTTAATGTTTGTTCCAATATTGTATTGATAAAAAACTGGATGTTAAATTAGTTAACTAAAATTCAGAATAGCATTTTCATTCAGCAGTCCCTTTTCAAAAAATCATTTGCTGGACATGTGTTAGGAAACAGTCACAAATTCTCAGAAACAGCACAATAATTACAGGAAAGAAACACACAGTGCAGCCCAACCTCCATTTTCAGACTCTCACTTTAGATATACATTGGAAGAAAACATCTGTCAGGAGGAACACAAAGAATAGATCAACTCGGAATTAGTCTTAGAATTAATTTAGAATTAAATTATAACTGTCAGAACTATAAAGTAACACATTCCAGTGGTTCAGTTTTGAGTAGGTTGCTTTTTTGCTTTTTTAAATTAACTACAGAACCAACGTCAATATGAATATAAATGTGAGAGTCACTCTAGTTTACAGCATCTGCTAAATTCCGGGAATGTAAATGAAAGTTATTTTTGTAAAGTGTATTGCTGCTTCTTATGTAAGTAAATGTATTGTTCCTTCTTACGTAAACTCATAAAAGGTATCTCAAAACAGTACATATTACACAGATATATACAGGTATAGAACATGCAAATAAAACTGGTTTATGATATCATACACATGTTATCATCTATCTAATAGTTGAAAAGAACAGACATTAATTTTGGGATATAACTTTTGATTATAGTCATTTGGTATATGTCATCACCCCCCTGGACTTTAGCCATACCAGCCCCTAGACTTTTGTTAAGCAGCCAACAGATGCTGGCATTGTTCAAGTTTTCATTTGTTCAGTTCTGTCTCGTGTTCCCTGTCTGTCAAAGTCCTTGTCCCACCCTCCTATTGTCTCATTGGTAGATCACTGTTCATTAGTTTATTCACCTGGTTCTTGTTTGTTTTGGTCCAGCCCCCTGTTCTGTTTGGTTCTCACTTCATTGCTTTACCCTGATTATTTTCTGATTACTTTTTAATTGGTTCCCCATTGTTTAATTGATCCAGCCCCTCGTTTCTATTTGATTATATAAGCTTAGCTTTTCCCTGTCTTTGTTGGGCCACCCTCACACTACCTTCCCTGTGTTGGTGTGCTGCTTGGTTTTTCAAGTGAGAAGAGTTTGCTGTTGTTCGTGGCCCTCGTGCCTGTTTTTGTTTGAAGTGTTTTTCAATAAAGATGGCTTGCACCGTGACCTTGCCTCATGTCTTGCTGACAGCACCTGTCGTGACAATATATGAGATATTGGTGTATATCAGGTTTAAAACATCTAGGTTTTGTTAAAATGAAGTGCTAAGACAGTGTTCCCCGACACAGCTCAGTGGACACTGTTCCCAAACTGTATTAAAAACGTATGATGCTGAGAATCAGTGTAAGTGACATGAAGGGGTTGTAGGAATATATTTCCCATGTTACATTTCTTGCCAAAAAATATGTAATGCTGTAAGGTTTCTAGGCGGATGAAGGTTACATTTTCCCCGTCCTGTTACCTAAATGAAAATTGTATTGATTGGTTCCCCTGAATACATCAATAAACCAAAGGATACGTCTCACTCTTGTTATAGTTGCTCAGTGTTGTTGCTATTTTATATGGCACCAGGCTCCAGGTTGGTCAAATTAAACATATGATTCCAAATTGAGCCAAATTGTACATCCAGTTGAATTTTGGCAGAAATTGGGGCTATGACTTTAAAGGGTCCAAATTGAAGATCTGGTTCCAATAAGGCCAAATTGGGTATATGGTTGCAAACTGGGCAAATTGGACATCTAGTGGTTATCAGGTTTCAAATTGGGTATCCAATTTCAAAGTGGCCTAATTATGTAGCAGGGTCCAAATTTTGAAAAAAGCATGCATTGGGGTTAAAAATTGTGACAAATTGGCCATTATTGATTTTGGATTGTTGTCTTAGTCTATTTTGTTGATGCTGTTGATTTCCTAAGAAATACATAATATTTCAGTTATAATACATCTTCTGACTGTGTGCTCAGGTTTTCAATCAGTCCTTTAACCATAACACATGCTTTTTGAAGCATCAAGCTCTTCTAAAGATCATTGGCCAAATCCATTGCCCGGTGGGTGGGGACACCTGCTTTACACAACTTATTACTCCATGCTGTGTGTGCTATGATGTGGGTGGAGGGGGTTGTGCAGAGAGAAAAAAACACCAGACACACAGCTTCAGGTTTGTGGTAGAGACCTTGGTAGCACTTTATTTGCCCAAACACAGTTCTTGTCTCTCCAGTTGCACACCACAGTGCTTTACAGAATTGCATTAAGTGAACTTGTTAGAAAAACATACAATTTCATTACAAAAATAAATGAGTCAAAAGAAAAAAACTTTTAAGTCTGCTGTAGGTTTAGGAATCTACGGCATCTCGAACAAACGACACTACAGAGCATCATGTTACCAAATAAAATGATAAAACTACTGCTTTAAATTTGAAAAAGATATTTAAATTAAGCGATAGCTGAATTTAGCATATTTCTGGAACTGAGAAATACAAGACCAAATTTAGTTAATAACCTAACATGCTTTCTGTTAACAAATAGAGGTTTTTGATTGTTTATTTTAGTTGAATTAAGTCTGTAAATCACTTTCCTACTAAACATTACAAAGAAGAATTAAGTGATTTATCACGTGAATTATAGTCATAAGAGAGATTTTTTTTTTTAAGAGGGATGCCCAAAACCCATGTTGTAAGTTAAACTGGCATAGTCAAAAGTTCATTTCTTTGAACTGGTTTAAAATCTGTCAAAAGTTGTAACATTAAAACTTAAAAAAATGTAATTGAATGATTTTTTTGTTTTAAGTTGAGGTAAATGGAAAAAAGATGAGTTTTACCGTGTACCATTAACCAGACATGCTGCCTGCACACCTCTGTCCAGTACTAGGTTTAAAGTACTGCTTATAGTTCCCAGGTTATTAGTGTGATGTTCAGTGATGCTTCATTTTAGAAGATCTGATGGAGTGGCTAGTCCCAGAACCCTGGTGTTCATTAGAACTCCCTGTATAGACATGGTCCTTTTATGTCATCGATACTACAAGGATTAGGGGGATATGTTGACTGAAGCTGTAATTCTGAATTTATGTCTCTCACAGCTACTTCTATATTACTGACTCTGTGTCTGAGTCTCTTTCTGAACGACTAACTCTGTGAATTTTGCTGTGATAGTCCAAATATTCTGCCTTGCCTTCTTTTTTCTCGCTAGCCTTCATTATCTCTACTTCAGACACAATTCATTTCTCCATCTCTCTGATTTCAGATGGAGATCTCACCGCTGTAGAATGCTCCTCTGTTTCCTGCTGACATCATTTCAATTTTCTCCAGCAGCTCTGAGACCTGAGAACCGTTCCCACTCTCCTTAATGTTGAGACAGTGAAACCTGTTCCCACATTTCTCTACAAGTCTCTGAACCTCCTGTGTTCCTGATCTGATGAACTCTTCAGCATTCGCTTGGACTTCATCAGTAACAGTGAAAAGGATGATGGTGTTCCTCCAACATCTCTCCCCAAAAATCTCCTCCATTTTCTCCAGCATCCCTCTCTCCTCTCCTGTAGACTGCTTGACTGGTAGGACTAGGAGGAAGGCGTGGGGTCCTGGGGCAGACAGACGGACACAGTGTCCCACATCCTGTCTCAGCTCCTCCAGAGAGAGTCCAGAGCAGAACCAGTCAGGAGTGTCCACCACAGTCACCTGTCTCCCAGCCACCTCCCCCTGTCTGCTCTCACTCTGCTGTCTCTCTGTAGATGTGTCAGTCTGGCTCGTCTCCTCTTTGCCCAGGATCACGTTTCCTGCCGCACTCTTCCCAGACCCAGTCCTCCCCAGTAGCACCAGCCGGAGTTCTGGTACACAAACTGATGATGTTGAGTCTGGACCAGATGGTTCTCCACTCACTGCACATCAACAACATTCATTTAGCTCAATATTTTACTGATGAATGTGAGTAGTAATAATTTAGTGAATTAAAACTTTAGCTACTTACTCGTTGGAGGAAGCCATTCTATACTGCTTGTTCTCTTCAGTGTTGCTGCTGGAGTCTCTCCACTCACTATGAAAAAGCAGAACCAGTCAAAATGATGAACACATTGAACAGTGACCATCAATAAATGAGTAATAAAGGTAGGCACGTTCCTGAATAAATGTCTTCTTTTATTGCATTTTTCTGTCTTCTGTCTCTCTCCTTTCGTTCTTCTATCAGCTTTTAACTCCTTCTTATTTGCAACTCAAAGCATCAAGTACAGCTCTTCCCTTTCTCTCATTTTGTTTTTTTTTTTTAAATCCCTTTCTCTCATTTCCACTCTTTCTTTAAGAATTCTATCCTGCATCTCTCTTATTTTCAGACTGATGACACTTATACTCGTTCTCTCTTCTTGTCATGACCCCCCTGGACTTTAGCCATAGCAGCCCCCTGGACTTTTGGGAAGCGGCCAGCAGGTGCCACTATTGCTTAGTTTGATGTGTTCAGTCCTGTGTCTGCTGTCAAGTTGTTGTCTCACCTTCCCTTTGTCTCTCACTGGTAGATCACTGTTCATTAGTTTGTTCACCTGGTTCTTGTTTGTTTTGGTCCAGCCCTATGTTTTGATTGGTTCTCACTTTATTGGTTAATCTTGCTTGTTTTTTTGTTTGTGTTCTGATTGGTTTTCCCTCATTTAGTTAATGCTGTTCATTGTTTCTGTTTTAGTATTTAAGTCAGGTTCTTTCCCCCATTGTGTCTGTTGGTTCACCCACACACTACCCTCTCTGAGTTGATGTGCTACATGTGTTTTAGGAAGACCAAGAATGTTTTGTTTGCGGCCCTCATGCCAGTTTCTGTTTAAAGTTCTGAATAAAATGGCTTGCACAGTGACCTTGTCTCATGTCATGCCAACTCCCATCGTGGCTCTTTCATTTCCTCTTCCTTTATTTCATGGTTTGAAAATGTTCTCCAGTTGAGTCTGTTCCTACTTCAACTGTTTCTCTTTTGCTTCTTTTTCCTCTGTTAATGTCATATGTTCTAAAGTACAGAACCTGGAAACCTCTTTGGATTTAATTCTAAAATAAAAATTCAGTCAACTTTAACTAGCAAATTACCTTACACTGCACTTAGTGACAATGTTGTTCTTAAAATAAGTCAGATGTATTGTTGCTCAGGACTAATGATGATAAGCAACTTAATAAAAATGATAGAATCTTACAGAATACTAATTTCTTTTAGCTGCTAACATACTCACCAGTCATCAGAACAGATTTCTCCATTTCCTTTCTCTCTTCTTCTGTCCAAGTTCTGTCTGTCTGTGGGAATGAATGAAAGAGTGTGAAGATCTGCTGCATGATGCCTGATTGTATGTTATATAAAAAGTCTTCAATAACTGATGATGTGTCAGTGTCGGAGCTGATAGTACTAACAGCAGAGACTTAGTAATACATAGTAATGTAATTGTTGGTAATATTATTCACACATTGACAAATGCAGTGAGTTTAACATCATATGCTTAGTGCAAATACTAAATGTGTGAAATGTTATTAGTTCTGTAATTGATGTCTCACTGTTCCAGGTTGAACTGTTTCTCCTGCTAGAATAAATCTCTAACAGGATCAATAAGTCATGCAGCCAGTCAGGGGTGGAACTACTGCAGGGGCAGAGGGGGGCAGTTGTCTCCAGACTGTGTGCTACTGAACATTGTTGCTCCATCACTGCTAATGCTGCATGTTAGAATGAAGCTCTGTGCAATGAGAAATGCACTTTGTCTGTAGTTCGGCTTCATCAGGGAAGAGCAACAAACAAGGAAAAGCCCTGTGAGGAGGAACAGAGTCATAGCTGAACTAGCTAATCAGCTCCACCAGTGCAGAAGTGATGCTGTTAGAAAGAGAGAGTGGAGGGAGTTCAGGAGACGCCCCAAACTGGTGGGCAGCAGGTGCCAATAGAGGAGCAGTGGCTCTTTCTTCCCCCAAACTCTAACTCAGTAGTTCCACCACTGCAGCTGTTTGAGGAACATGATCACTTAGACTCCACTGATCAGCATTAACACTGTAGTGCCTTTACATTACACTCCAGCATCAGTTTAACCTGCAGTGCAGTTACATAAAAATATCAAATAAATGTGTTGTCACTGTGTACACATCAATTATAACATCCTTTAAAGTTAAATACTTCATACTTATAACTTGAACTCACCTGACGGACAATGACTTGAAGATGAAAAGAATCAGATCACAGACAAATAAAAAAGAGAATAAAAACATTACATGTAAATGAGTAACAATAAGATGTAGAAGTTCTCTTGTGTGTTCTATGGTTTTAGCTCTAGTCATCTGTACTGTCTTCTTCCTCTTCTCTTTCTACTCAACTTGTTGATTCTCTCAGTTAGAAGCCTTATTCTCTTGAAGATCATTATTCTCCTATTAGTACCTCTGTAAAAAACAGATGCACCTGACCACTTACATATATTCCTTTATCATCTAATATTCTTTATTAATGAATCACTATTCAGGTGTCTACACTGTCTAAATCACATCTCTCTGCTGATTAAATGATGTACATCATGAATAATTCCACACACATTTCTGATGATATTGATGCTAGTCAGTCTGAATGAGTTTGATTTGACATTATTAATGTGATGGAAGGTCATATCAGGTGATTTCTTCAACAACTTTGGCCTTTGTTTCCAAACTACAGCATGACTAATGTTCTCCCAGCCATCTCAGCATGTTGTGTCAACTACACTGTGGAAATGATGCTCAGCTGTAAATTACTCTGGACACACAGTACAGACAAGTAGCTTTAATGAAGGTGATAAAAGTCTTATTCATACTCACGTTTTGGCTTAAAGCCATGTGTGGAGGTAACAGTGTGAACGTGTCCGTACATAGTGCCAGAGCAAAAACACAGATAATAACACAGTTAATGCAGTAAAACAGTGGAACACTAAAATATCTTGCACAATAAGCATCAACAACTGTAATTCTTGTGAAAACAAAAAAGGGAAATAAATGAATAAAGAAGTAAGATATAAAAATAAAATGAATGAAAAATGTGTGAGCTGAATGAACATAATATACAGAGATTGAAAACGGTTGGAGAGCTGATGGCTGATGGAGACAAAACTGGGAAGTGAGGAAGAAAGAAACACACAGACTCAGATATTACAAGGATGGAGTAAAGAAGTGAAGAAACAAAGTGGTAGAAACACTCAGGAAACCAGGTGAAAGTGCTTATAATGATTAATGTCAGATACAGGAGGTAGAAGATTTATGAATGAGTCTTTTATTATTATTTAAGCCTAACTGTAGAACATCTTTAGCTTTCTTGTAGTCATTGTTATGAAAAGCAGCAGAAATGAGTGAATGTGTGGTGGATCTCCATAGTAGAGGAGGAGAAAATTGACTATTTAACTGGGCTTCCCTCTTACACGAGTAGAAGAGCTGAACAGAGACAAGAGATGACTTCAAGTTGATCACACTGTCCTCATCAGTTAGCTCTGCATTGGAATGTGCAGTGTGTGTGTGTGAATAAAAGCTAGATGAGTGCTGTGTGGTGAGTGTGTGTTTGTGAAACACTTCTAGCTCTGTTCAGTGTGCAGGTCTCTCCCTGGACCATGCCACAGTAAGACAGTGTGATGTGGACAGACGGTCAAATAATCAGATGAAGCCCAGTGGAAAAGTTGAAATAATCAGCATTGCCAAGCTCCAATGTGAACAGTAGCCACTAGGACAGTAGAATCAGGCAGCTGTGTGAAAGGCCTTGTGGGTGTGAGTGTGTGTGAGAGAAGAGAAAGAGGAGCAAAGAGAAAACTGAAGAAAAATCAAGAGAAACAGTATTTTCTGTAACTGTCACTGGTTCTACATTTCTGCAATGCAGTGGGATTATTCACAGCTGCTTTGTCTGAAGGAAGCTGGCAGATGGAAGTCAAAAGAACCTCAGTTGAGTGAGTCTTTCATTATCACATCAAGCTCTGTGTTATAATTCTGTCCAGCATCTGGGTTACACTTTTCTACATATGATAAGTAGACACTAATCACACATTACCATCAGTAGGAGGAGTTAGTGGAGATATTTACTTACCCAGTTAGGATCTGTGTAAAACAAGAGAAGTGAACATCATGTCAGATCAAACAGTATGAGAAAATCTCCACATGATTTCTAATTAGAATACTTGCTAAAGTCTCTTTGTTTTCCACTCTAGTAAACTTACTGATCACAAATGTTTTTCATCCTTCTCTCATTTTTAAACAGTTGTTATTTACAACACTTTTAATTAAAGCTTTGCTGGTGTTTATTGTGTGTGATTTTTCTATGTTTATTGAGTGTCATCATTAAATCTAAATTCCTTATGTCTTACTTCTTATAGAAGTCCTTATTTACAGTCTTGTGCTGTGTCTCCCTTCAATTCAATATTTGTTTAGCTTCTCCCACCCTATAGTTGCAGGTGCTGTAGTTTGTTCTAGTTAGATATCACACAACAATCTTAATCTACATCGTCTTCTCCTCTCTGAAGGAGTTAAAAGATTAGTTTTGTTCACACTGATACTGAGCCAATCTGGGATTATTAGTCCCATCAGATCAGATTAGTAGTCAGTAGTGTTAATGCATGTTTGTACAACTTTTCCTCTTTGCAGCCATGATGTGGAGGTGTGTGGCCGAGTGAGAAACAGAGTTACTGTATATTCTACTGAAATACACCATCTGCCCTTCACTCCTCATTAACTACATTTGTCCCCTGTATTCTGTACCTCACTTATCTCAGTAGTGCAGAATTCACAATGTCTGTGTTTCTCATTTCTGTCTTTCATGTTGTGAGATGAGACACTGATGATGGTGTTGAGTTTATGTTCAGTGGAGCTCTGTAATACTCACCTACATGTGCATATGCTGTAAACTCTTCTGTTCTGTCTCCACTGGTGACCTGACACAGGTAATCTCCTCTATCTGAATCTGTGCAGTTTTTCAGCTGTAAGGAGACATTTCCTCTCTCCAGCTCCTGAGTGAACAGACTCACTCTGCCCTCATAGCCGCTCCCCTCTGTCACCTGTCTGTTCTTATAGAGACAAACACAGTCTGTCCCTTTAAACCACCTGATCTCCATGTCTACAGCACTGACTCCAGGAGACAGACGACAGGAGAGAGTGGCAGCAGAGGGAGGGTAATGCTCTTCACCCTGGGGGCCAATGAGTTTGAACTCATCTGTGTGAAAAAACACACACATACAGTCAGATACTCACACTTATAAAACACACAAATTCATGGACAGACACACAAAACACAATACAATCACAAAGTGGAAACACAGAAATACAGAAACAGCAAATATGCAAACATGAACACAAGAGCACACACAAGATCTCCCACAAGAACAAAAAACTTGACACAAAGACAGAAAACCCCGTACAAACAAACTCCCAAAAACCATATAATCACACACAAAGACACCAAAAATAAACATACAAACAGAAAAAATACTTGAAGTATCTCTGTTTTAATGCATGATGTTTATGATAAAAGATATATTGCCAAAATATTTCACTTACTGCTGCTTGCAGTTGTCATCTTTCTCTTCGTCTCTAGTCTGTAGGTTCAAGTTGATTAACTATGAAGACAAAGAAAGAGAGAAACAGAAGCTTCAGATTTTCACAATGTCTTCAGCATCATGTTATTTCTGGGGAGGTTGAAAGTGTTCTGCTTTTGTCTGATAACATGATGCTGAAGATCACACACAAATAACACACGCATACACACTTCAAGACTGTATGTATTCAGGAGCTTGTGGACTCATTTTTACCCAGCTTTCTTGTCTCATAAGAGAACCACTGAGGAAGGTAAGAAAAATATCAGGATGTTGTTTTTGGTCAGTGATGGGTCCATAGGTTTGGAAGCTGTATTATTTTTTAAAACAATTTTTACATTGCAGCAGCCACATGAATGAGCCACAGAGAGATGTTGCAGAGGCAGAAGAAACCTTATATAATAACCAGCTTTATCTAGTATAAGTCAATTAAGTATTACAAATTTTTACATCAAAGCCAACGTCACATTGATCCTCTTTGTATTTGTTTATGTTTGTGGACGATCCATAGACTCTAAATAACAATAATGGTATAATAATGTATACACAATGTAGCTGGTTCCCTCTAGTTACCTAGATAGCTTAATAAGTAAAGTTAAAAGTTTGAAGGTCATAACATAGAAAGGCTGACGAGACAACATGAGAGAGAACTGCTACAAGAGAGAATGAGGAACGAGTCAATCTGTAGTCCAGAGATTTTTACTTTTCTTCACAGGAATCATGATTTGGTAGAAAAACTGTAGTAGAAACTCAAAATGGAGCTGCTGGAATCTCCATGTCACACCAATGACCATTCTGGAGGAACGTGATTGCTCAGTTTGCATCATCTGTAGTCAGGCTGAGCAACTTGGTTATTATTCTCGTCCAACACAATTCAATGTTATGATGACTTTGTGTTAACATACATATGACAAACTGAACAGAACTTTCTAATTAAAAATGTATAGTATCTTACAGGGTTAATAATGTGCTAGTTAATTTGGAGGAAACACCAAAAACAGTCTCTCTTGATATTTGTGAGTAAACATTGTCCCAGTTCACCCCAGACTCTAAACCAGTTTTGTCAAGAAGGCATTGGTCACATCCTCCATGATTCTTCGTGTTCGTGTTCTAGAGAGTTCGTTCTTGTGAGAAGAGTTGGCAAGAAACAAGTTAAACAAGAACACAAGTGGGATCTTTGCCTTCTTGCTGTTAATAAAGAGTCTGTGTGATCAACATGAAGAAGACACCTGTGTATTAGCATGAAGCTAACTCCTCTTACCTTTGCTCTTCTTCATATAAGATTGTTTTGTGGTTTAGCTGAAGCTTGTCCACGTTTCAGATCTTCTCATATCGTATCCTGCTCCTACGACTACATAATGCAGAACAGTATAATCCAGATTCAGCTTTTTCAACTGTTTGTCTGCATGTTTTAAGTAAACGTCCTCTGCGTGTGAGAGAGGGAGGGACGAATAAAATACTTTCACTTTCACCTTCATTCCACTTCCTGCTTTTCATCTTCAGTATGTCAGAAGACATATTATATTATTAAGTTTTAAAGGTTTAATTTTCTTTTTAATGCATGTGTAAAATATGTGTAAATTAAAGAGAGGAGGCTGGCCATTCACAAAAAATTACAACAAACTAGGAACAAAATGCAGCTACACTCTTAGAAAAGATGTTAAAATG
>JAVGVS010002403.1:0-11684 GCA_032718565.1 Distichodus sexfasciatus
ATATTATATTATATATTATTTTTATGTTTGGTGTTCCACTGAGAACTTGACCTTCTACATGAGCATTATATCTGATTTATCTGTAAGATCTCTGTGTATATTGCTGTAAAGAACCATGATATATTACTTCAATTCAGTTTGCACATTCACTCTTAAATGTAGCCATGAAATATCATAAAAGCTGCATAAATTGTTTTAAGTTGAAGTAAATAATAGAAATAATCTTAACTGTTTTATTGTGAAACCGTCAGCTGTAGTGTAACCCTTGTGTCACTAGAGGGGAGCAGAGTTTTAACATTACACTAGGCAAAACCAGCCCTGGTGGATAGAGATGGTGTGAGGCGTTAGGCATGAAGTTCAGCATAACGTTTGCTCTCTCTTTAAATTACAGCTGCATGATATTGGAAAAAATATGGGAAAAGATTTTCTGCTATATTCATTTTGATAGGAAAAAATATTTTATCAAATGGCTTGGACAAAAACAAATCAATCCTTCCCTTCTCATACTGTAATGTATTGGATAATTGAGACCAGTCACGGAAAAAGAGAACAAATCCCTGTATTATTTATTCATTTATTTATTTATTTATTAAAATCTACAAATGAATTATTAGTTATTTTCATATGCCCTCAAATAAAAAATAGAAAAAAGGAAAGCAAGTGTAACTAATCCCCCAACCACCTCCAAGCCCCCCTCTCTGGTGCTGAAGCTTGAAGTGACTGTTCATTCATTTTACAGTTTCCAATAAACTTGAGTTTGAGCACCATATGGGAAATTAGAAAATGACTCATTTTGGTTTTTGGCACTGATGTTTTTAGGTTTTTAGCTTTAATTTGTAAGGTGAATGAAATGTGGATATATATCGTAAAGACACATTGCTCCCGTTACTGTCCGGACAGTGTCCTGAGGGCTGCGTTGGCGGTACGAGGCATCGTGATGTGCAGTGTGTTGATCGTCAAAGCGGCCGGACGCTGAGGCCCTTCCACTGCCAGCTTCTGTCCCAGCGGCCATCTCGCACCTCGCCCTGCATCTCCCGACCCTGCCTGCAGTGGAAATACTCACCCTGGGGGCAGGTACGTACATAGGGGTGTAAATCTTTCATCACCATACAGTATTATATCGGTTTGCTTCAGTGATCGATCAGAAATATAATTTGGACATTTTCTTTCCTGAAAGCCAAAATCTTCATCTCTTTTACTAAAAACAGACCTCCTGTTGAATATAAAGTGAGGCTACAATATGTCTGATCAATGTTTTCATTTTGGTTCAATGCTGTGGGCTCATTGATCACTGAGTCAATGTATCAGTGTAGATCGATGTATCGTTACACCGTTTGTACATAGTAGCCCTCCTACAACAAAAGCTTTAGAAAACATCTGACATAGGGCTGAGCAATTATTTGAAAATGAATCGAACCTGACATTCAGAACCTCTAATTCATATCTCTTATTCATAATCTCTTATTCACTATGATGAACTTTGTACTTGAGGACGGTACCTTGCTCATGAGTACCTCTGCGCTGCTCAGCTATGTGGAGTACTGGAGTAGAAGGCTCGCTCCAGTGCCCCATCAGACTACAGGCCTGTTGCACTAACCTCACACAGCATCAAGGTCTTCGAGAGGCTGGTCCTGAATTCACTGCGCCCACTGGTCAAGCCATCACTAGATCCCTTGCAATTCGCTTATCAGGCCAGACTCGGAGTGGAGGATGCCATCATCTACCTGCTACACCGTGCTTACAGTCATCTTGACAGACCCAGAGCATCCCTGAGGATCATGTTCTTCGATTTCTCCAGTGCCTTCAACACCATTCAGCCAGCCCGGCTGGGGAGTAAGCTCTCTGCGATGCAGGTTCAGGCTCCCTTAGTCAGGCTCCCTTGGATTACGGACTATCTCACTGACAGGCCACAGTACGTCAGGCTGCAGGGCTGGGGGTCTGAAACATTGTGGTGCAGTACCGGAGCTCCTCAAGGAACTATTTTATTACCATTCCTCTTCATCCTGTACACATCCGACTTTAGACACAACACCGAGGGCTGTCACCTGCAGAAATTCTCAGATGATTCAGTGATAGTCGGATATATCAGGCAAGGGGAGGATATGGAATATAGAAGGACTGTAGACAGTTTTGTTGACTGGTGTGAGCTGAATCAGCTGCAGCTCAATATCAGCAAGACAAAAGAACTGGTAGTAGACCTGAGAAGATCACAGCCTCCTGTCTCTCCCCTGTCTATCAGAGGGGTGGATGTGGAGATTGTTCAGGAATACAAATACCTTGGTCTGCACATGGACAAGAAACTGGACTGGTCAAAGCACTCACTGGCTACCCACAAGAAAGGTCAAAGTAGGATGTATTTCCTACGGAGACTCAGATCCTTTAGAGTCTGCAACTCCATGTTGAAGATGTTCTATGAGTCTGTGGTGGCAAGTGCCATTTTCTATGCGGTGGTGTGTTGGGTGGCAGCCTGTAAGTGGCTGATGCTAAGAGACTGAACAAGCTGTTTAAGAATGCAGGCGCTGTGGTGGGTGGGGAACTAGACACGGAGACTCTAGAGATGGTGGCTGAAAGTAGAACACTGTCCAGACTTCAGGCCATCATGGACAACACCGATCACCCACTCCACAGTGTGGTGACTGAGCTGGAAAGCACACATCGGCGTAAAGTGCTCCACTGAACGACACCAAAAATCTGTCACTCTCCCTTACAATAATGTGCACAATAACTTTAACTATGCTTTACAATAACTTCTATTAATATGGACTATATATATATATTTTATTTATTTTATTTTTGTATTTTTTTCTAATACATTGTGCAATATATTTTTATGCGCCATACATTCTATACATCTAGAATCTGTGTTCTATGTTTTTTTAGCAATTGCATTTCGTAGTTTCAGATTTTACTCATAGGAGGTACTTTTTAAGGCAACATAGTCCGTTCTGCTCTATTTATTGTACTAAGGTTTTATCTGAGTATTTTTATTTTAGCTTTCACTATATTTTTCTGGGTACTTAACTGCAACTGCTTGATTGCAAAAGGATGAATTCAATTTGTATTGACCGTGTCGCCCTCTCAGTGCTCTACAAGTTGTGGTGAAGGTGTGAAGGAACGTCTGGTTTACTGTCCGGAGCAGCAGCGCTGTAACTCCAGCCACCGTCCCAACAGCACACAACCCTGTAACCTACAACCCTGCGTCGCCTGGGTTACCGACGCCTGGCACCAGGTCAGTACCGCCTTGCCGCCCTCTCGGTGTCTGTCTTTCATCGTATAATACCTGTCTCAGGAAATATTACCACCCAAGCGCTCTTTGTTTCTGCGCAGTTCCTTTGCTGTTATGAGTATTTTACTTGTTTACATTGCTACCTGGGGGAGCCTCCTTGGGGGTTGAGAAAGGCGCTATGGAAATGAAATCACTCAAATAAGTGTATGTATGAGTTTGGGCGATGTAAACTGTGAGTCAGTGTAAGAATATTCTCTGAACGATATTCACCATCAAAATCCACTTGTGATTTCTTTAAGTCGCACTTCACTGCTGTGTTGGCCGTTTTGGCCGGAGTACTGTCTCTAATTTTCCTACGTGTGTCCGTGTGTGTGTGTGTTTCAGTGTTCACGGAGTTGTGGCGGAGGGATGCAGCTGCGAGCGGTGAAGTGCGTGAACGAGGAGACGGGCATAGAGGAAAGAAGCTCCCTGTGCCCCAAAAACAACAAACCAGACAGCTTCCGCAAGTGCAACCTGGAAGACTGCAAAACCGACCCGGGTACAGTGAAGCGTTTCAGAGTTGAACCTAAATTTAAACCTCCCGTCTGTGTGTCGTTTTTCAACACTTTTGGTCAACATATCAGTCAGTTTTCCATTTGGCACTCATAAGAAAAATTGAATAAATAGATAACGAATAATAATAATGAATTGTACCGATGGTAACAGTTCTTGTCACGTGTGTTTTTGCACCTCCAGAGGTTTCTGCATGTAAACGGAACAGCATGTCCACTCGGTTCTGCTCGAAGCTGAAGCTGCTCGGCCGCTGCATTCTGCGCTCCATACGCAGGCAGTGCTGTCTCACTTGCATCACGTAAAAACCAGAGACGAGGAGGAAAAGGAGGAGACGTCACCACGGCAACGGCACAAGTACCACAAGTACCGTACAAAAAAGATTACAAAGAAACACATGCAAACGTGTACTTAAACCTAAGGAGCAAGTGTTGTTTGAAAATATTTAAGGACAAAAATGGCGATTTTTACAGGGTTCAGCTGGTTTTCATTGTCTTTCTGACCAGTCAAAGCTATTATATAATGCCAAAAATGATGATGATGATGATGATGATAATAATAGAATAATACAAAATTATTAGGTTTTGATCATGATCATAAAAGCACATTAAAATGCAGGGGTCGGCCAATATGTTTTTATGGCCGATACAGATTATTACTGTTAAAGAAATCGATAAATGTCAGCCGTCAAAATTTAGAAATACTCCCAATACAAAACTTATTCTAAATGCCTTTTTGCAAAGTTAATTCTGAGAATTTTTTCGCTACAGTGCTACTCGGCCAGGTTGATAATTAGTCGATCCCAGTCTTGGCTCTACCTGTTCTTTACACAACTCCATATGGCTGGTGAATATTGTAGCTGTAAATATTGGAACGACTGTATAGATATATTCACCTTTTAGGATAGAAAATGATGTCGTAAAGCACAAGAATCTTTTATAGTTTTAAGCAGAGGTGCGTCTTTCCACTTCATCGAATCAAGGACAAAAATGAGATTCACCAAAGTCCGAATTAAATGACATTGTGCACAATAAAGCACTGACGACGGTGAGATTACGTTCCCAGTTTCTTTTTAGAACAAAAATGTTGAGAGAGCAAAATTTGTTGAAGCAAGTTGCTTCTCTATTAGGACAAAAGTGAAAAGTGACACTGAAGCTAAAAGTGCAAGAACACTTCAGTCTTTAGGGTACAATAAGACATCGATCAGAACATTGATGTTAAGATGATAGTGTAAATATAGTAAATTTCAATTTTTTTTGTTTTACTGAGTGTGAGAAACTGTTTATCCTGTAAACTAGTCCTAACTGTGAACAACCGAGCAGGGTGAACTTTATGGTGCTCTTTGATGAGGTTTTATACTTTTATAGTCAAACAAAAACAATGTACTTTTAGTTAAAATTGCGATATGTGACCATCCAAACCTCAGTTCGTATAAATCTTTTCATCTGTTCTATATAATACATTAAACAGTTTGTTTTCTTGCGTTTGCACGTAATTAACAGATCAGATTCCACTAACTTTCAGCACTGATTACGTTTGATTTTTTCCTAGAAAGTGAACGTGTTTTACCGTTTGCTGCTGAGCCCTTTGGTGCTGTGGCTTTAAGTCCATTAGTAACATTTAAGAGGTTTAAAAGAGATCGATAATGCCGTTGCTGGATGTTAATTTGTCCAGATATGAATGCCGTTGGTTTTTGAGGTGTAGAAAAAGGGCAGAGGGTGAGGTGTTGCAGGTCATCCCTCGCAGCCTGAACTAGGTTTATGGAACTGTTTTGGAGCTCCACTGTGTTCATGTGTGTTAATAAATGACATGTTGAGGTACAAACTGTGTGGTCATGTATGTAATTGTACTGTGTAATGGATGAAACGGCCGATCCAGAGTTCGGTAACAGTTTAAAAAGGAGTTGTGGAAGTTGTTCCATGAAGTCGCTTTGGATAAAAGCGCCTCATAAATGCCAATAATGAAAAATTAAACGTAATGCCATTGTGTCATTTTCCATCTTTAAAAATATCCATGGTAGCAGAGGGGTTCAAATTTCATGTCAACATCTGGCGCATCTAACGTGTTGTAACAGGGCAAAAATGTGTGGAAAAGACTGTAAACTCACCAAGTTGCTTTTACTTTTTTGTTAGGTAGCAAAAAAAAAGGTCAATGCTGTCAAGAAGGACATCTATTCAAAAAGGATATCAGCCCCTAATCCTAAATCACATTCTTTCTTTTAAACGTTGTATTGAACACAGCTACAGAATAAGAGCTGTGGAAGAAACCAAGGAATCTGCTTTATCCCTGTCAGGGTCGTGGGAACCGGAGTCTATTCTGGGACATCAAGCATGAGGCAGGGACCAACACACCTCAGAGAACACACACTCATGCCTTAGGGGCCAGTTTAGAGTAACCAATCAACCTAAAGTACGCCGTACTTTTGGACTTTGGGAGGAAACCGGAGCACCCAGGGGAAGGCCTCACAAACACCAGGAGAGCAGGAAAACTCCACACAGAAAGACTCCAGGGATCGAACCCAGAACCTTCTTGCTGTGAAGCGACTGCGCAAACCACCGTGCCACCGTGACGCCCAAACTCGGAACTACTTACAAAAATGTGTAGAACTCAGATGATAACGTCAAAGACACATTGTTATCTCAAAGAAAGAGGATGAGTTCACCTGGCGAGAAACATCAGCCTTGTCACATGTGAGTCTAACCACATGTGACAACCTCTTCCACCTTAATGGATCATCGAAATAGCAGATTTTGCCCAGAGAAGGTTGAGCTTGGACCTCGCTAAAGCTGCTTTGTGACAATGGCTGTTGAAAAAGATTCAGTTTGAAGCTTTAGATCGGCAACACCAACATGGAGTTCAATCTTCTCAGCTGATTGAAGCTGAAATGGACTAACACCAGCTATGTTTATCAAGACTTGCCTGCTGAGGTCACCTCCTGTTTCAGTCGAGTTGAGAGATTGCTGTTCTCAAACACACGCACTCACTCCTGCCCAGTACCGTGTCCGGTCCAGGGCTCAGGTGAATGGAGGTCTCGCTGCCGTCCGTATCACCTGAAACGGATTCGGCGTCCGAGCCAATGGTGATGCAGTCGTTACTCAGCAAGGCAACACCGTGCCGATTAGAGGCGCCCTGTCCCACGTCGGGTGTTTGATGACAAAGCAAATTACTTAACCCAATTTCTGCATCAATGTTACATAACGGCAGGTTGCCGCGTAACAGGAAAGAGGAACCCGAACGAAGACCACCTCCGTCTCTTCGGTGGCACTCAATAATGCAGTTGATACCTACTCAGAATCACAGGCCAGCAATGGCTGGGATTAAAGAGCAAGAATCACATTGGAACCTTCACTATACAAACATGTAGCTCAAGAGTGAAATAACTTGATTTTAGAAGCCTCAAAGTTGAACAAATATATTTTTATTAAAAAGCAAAGACCCTTTCATCTGGGCAGAAAAAGATAGAAACTCGACGTTTCCGTCGAAACCGATGAAGATCTGCCCTCCTCCGTGACATTTTGGCTGAGTGAGCAGATTGCATCGCCATCTCAAACCCTGCATTCCTCCCGACGGAATGGATGGAATAACGGGGTGAGGCCACAGATAAGAGGGGCAGAGTGATAAGTTAGGGAGGCTTTTCAAGTCAAATGGATTGAGCTGCTGCAAGAATTCTTGGCTACTTTCTCACAGTTGGGACTTAATTGACTTCGACTTTTGATTTGGATGTGGAAACTGGCCTCATTTAAGCCAATACAGTAGGGTTTTTTGCCTTCTTGTTCCCATTTTGAGCCTTTTTAGACAAATTGCAGCCAGATTCTCTTCAGTAGAGACTAATTGTCCCCGGCCCTTAAATCTTAGAGAGAAAGTTTACAAAACTCGTGGGATATAGTTACGATGAATCTGTAACTGTTAAATTTTAGATAATTTGATTTTTGCTCCTACTGTACTGACTTTATTAATGATTCTCACAAAAGCCAAGACACTTTCTTTGTTGCTAAAATGTTTATTATATGAAAAAAAGGAGTTTTCAGTTTACACCAATCTCTGGCTTCAGATCTTCCAACCCCAGACTTCGGTCAAATCTCTAACAAATGACCCCTGCAACGGCCAGAAGTGTCCTGTTACGGCATTAATGAGCCCAATCTGTGACCTGTAAATAAAATCCTGTGTCACCCGTTTATTTCCTTGGCCACGGTGTAGGTTTTGACCATCGCTGCGGAGCTTGTATTACAACCCCGTTCGGCTCGGACAAGGGAGGAAGCGTCGGAACTTTGTCACGGGAAACGAACACCTCACCCACTTAACTGACACCCAACACATCAAATATTTACCCCATAGTGACAAGCCAAAAAATCGGAGCCCTTGGAGGAGCCGGAACTGGTGGGGGTTTATTTAGTCTTAATAAGATTTCAAAATAGGCAGACAGTTTTAATAACTTGAAATAGAGAACATTTTACTGTATAATCTAGTGAGGGCTGAGCGATACCACCTCAAAGTAATATCGAAATTATTTCTAAATAATTCAGCCCATTAAAAAAATATTTTTTCATGCCAGTCCAATGAAACCTAAAAAAGCAGTCCTTGTTAAAACCAAAAACAGCGAAAAAGGAGTTGCTGCTTGTTGGAGATCTGTTGAAAGAGTCGAAGCTGCCCTGTGAAGCTGATCAGAAACGATAAAGGTGAAGGGCCGAATCCCCACATCACACAGAGATGAGCTGCGCTGATAAAGCTTGGGGTTTATCTGCAGCTCCTCCAAAATCTCGCCTATATTGCTTTTTTTGCTATTCTGCAATAAAAAACACCTGAGCGTTGGAGCCTCATCTTCCAACACAAGCGACCCGAAGCTCATTGGTCTTTGTCTTTTAAAAAATCAGGATCAGCATTTTGACTGACCTCACCTCAGTGGACAACGTGGAAACAAATAAGATGGAAAATTCAAAACTGGTTCCGGCTGAACTCTTGACTACTCTGAAAAGTGTTACATAAATGTAAAATGCAATATTTCAAAGCGTTTTTGTGACCTGACTTCACCTCCTTTTTGCTTACTTGTGAATGTCGGCAGACCAAGAAAATCAGGGCTTAAGTTTTTTTTGGAGTGTAATCAGTGGAGGAAGATGAGACAATAAAAGGCAATTGCCCCTTGTCATTGCAGGACGATTTCCACAGGAGGATCCTGCCCGGTCCCTTCTTCATTTTTTCGGGTGAAGGCAACACTACAAAGGAAGTCAGGAGATAAGATAGCGTCGTTTGAGGAACGGCCGAGACAGACGAGCTCTGCAATGCATCAGCAAACAGACAAACAGAGGAAATGGGGAGGAGGAGGGGGGCGTGTAGAGAGTAGGCTATAAGGCTCCTGTCCGGTTGAGGCTTGAGGGGGTGTGAGCAGGACGGGGTGGGGGTGGCTGGTTGGGGGGTGGATTTGGGGCGTAAAAGCCAACTGTTCTGTCCTGTGTCATCCTGGACGTGAAACGGCAGCAAGAATTCTGTTGTTCGATGGCAGAAGATGGAGATCGGAGGGTAAGCCGAGCGCAAGCTGCTTTGCAACCCGAGTGGGAAGGGGAAGAGTGGAACAGGTGAAACCATAGACGTCCAGGGGTGTCTCTATACACCCGGGGGTGTCAAACTCCGGGATTGTTTCCGTGGCAAAGCTGCTTTCTTGGCTCTTGCGCTCCTTACCTAGCTGTTGAAGGATTGTGGTCTAGAGGTGAGATGACAGAGAGAAATGATAGTTCATTAATACACTGATATTGGTACCTCTGAATGATAAGGTACTTCTTTTGTGGTGGCAACAAAAAACATGATTATTTTAGGGCTGCAGGCATATACGCTATGTTGCCTTTTTTAGAAGACGTACGTCCATTGCAATATTGCATAACTAACACAGCTTTCAGCTAGAGCTAGATGTTAACACAACAAATTGTAATTTTTCCACATGAGGTTTGAGTTTCGTCAAGAAGCTCACTTTTTTCCACCCTAAAGGATGTTCCTTGTCATTAAGACATTTAGATGACAATAAACGTCATTTCCCAGTTCATAGGCCTATGCAAACATCTGTTTGTTCTCCTTCCATTAATAGACAACTTTGTTATCACTCATACTGAAATGTAAGGTGATGGATAACATGTAATGTTTAAAACAGATATGGCAATGCCTTACAGTGTGTGTAACACTCACACAAACACACAAGTTCCTCTTTTCCCATGTCTGTGACCCTTCATGAGGACAGGATATGGGAGATGATTTTTGTTCTCTTTCTCTCACTCTCTCTTTCTCACTCTCACACACACTGTTACGTCTTTCTAGCTTTGTGACGTCCTGCCATAGACTCACAGACAAGATGATGACAAGATGTAAATGTCCGCATAGTAGTCAAAAGTTAAAGTCAAAGTAAACTTTATTGTCATCTCAGCTATATGCATGTATACAGAGAGACGAGACATCGTGGCTCCAGTTTTTACAGAGTACAAAGGACAAAGAAGGCACATAGAATAAGCATAAACAAATAGATTATAAAATATGAACTCTAAAGCAGGGGTAGAAAATGAAGTCAAGTGGAGAAAAGCAGTCCTGCAATAGTCTTTTTGAATTGAATGTGCATGAGATCTGCAGCAATTTGAGAATTTGGACAGACAATATATTAAGTAATAACAGTATCTCTATAAAATTAAATTATTTATTTAGAAGAGAGTTCAATAATAATAATACGTACAAATATTGTAACAGCAGTCAAGTGGAGAAAACTATGGAATCATGGAATGTACTTTTGTGCAGTTTGACATGAATATACTGTAATCACTTAGAAACGCTCAGTAATGTCCTTTATTTCTTTTAGTTTGTCAAAAATAAAATCTGCAACTTTTCTATTATAAAATATAGCTTTTCATACATAACTCTGATTTTTTCTCATTTTTTTCTCATTTTTAAAATGTTAGATTGTTTACCATTTTATTTTTATTTACTTTTAGTCTATTTGTACCGTTACTTCAAGCTGCATCTGAATTGTATGAAAGTGTCAAAATAAACTTAGTATTAGTAGGTTAATAACAAATTCATAACAAATCACAAAAATCAACTTAAATATCTTTTGACATTTTTATTTTTGAGTTCAAACGAAAATTGACATAATATGTACATCGGAAGTTGGATCGAACCTGATCATTGATTTAATGTAGATTGATGTGTCACTACACTCCTAACAAGTAGTTAGGAACAAGGCGAGGCAGTGTAAAATGAATGAGGCTGTGTGGTAAGTCTGTTTCATACATAACTCTTCTTTTTTTCTCATTATGAGGTTTGCACAAAGCTGCAGAAATTTGGCAAATCTCAAGTTTTGGCATCTTTTAGAGGATGATGGGGTGCTTATAAATACTTAAAAAGTTATTCTCACACACGCACACACACACACACAGTCTCTGTATTACTGTCTTTGTGAGGTCCTTCCATAGACTCCCATAATGACTAGATGTATATAATTTTACACCTACATCTAATCCTAACCCTAACCTTAACCTCAGTAACCAAAAGCACATCTTTTACCTCTTTTAGTTTCTCAAAAAAAAAACAAGCACATTTTCTATAAAGTCATTTTTCCTCATGGGGACCTCTCAAATGTACCCACAAAGCCCAAAAAAACAGATAAAAGTGATTTTAGGGGACAAAAAGGTCCCCACAATGTGATAAATACATGAACACACACACACACAGAGCTATCTAACTCTACAGATAAACACAACCTACAGAAGGAGGTGATGAGAGACAGAGAGAGAGAAAGAGTGAGAGAGAGAGAGAGAGAGAGAGACAGACAGAGAGAAAGAGAGAGAGAGAGAGAGAAAGAGAGAGAGAAAGAGTGAGAGAGAGAGAGAGAGAGAGAGAGAGAGAGAGAGAGAGACGGACAGAGAGAGAGACAGTGAGA
>JAVGVS010002404.1:0-11681 GCA_032718565.1 Distichodus sexfasciatus
CCTTCCTGTTCTGCCCCCGTACTATCGGGCTCAAGCCAGTAAATGTATAAACTTTTTGAGACCAAGGTGCACATTTTGCATTGTTTATTAATTAGGTTTTTTTTTATATAACTTCGAATCCCTTTAACTTTCAGAAACCACACACTGACCGTCAGAATCATAAGACTTTGAATTTAACGGACATTATGTTGATTCCTATGTTTGTGAAATTATTAATGAGTAATTCCACGCGCAAAAACCTAAGTCATTCTGTAAAAACGCATAAATAACATTATTTGTGATGTAAAGACTGGTGCTGTGTTTGTCAGCTCTCATATGGAACGCCATCACTCTCAAAAATGTAGTTCTCGTCCAGAAAGGCCACAAGCGACTCATTTTATAGGCCAAAATGAGTCCAAATTGGCTCAGAACGACCAAAACTTTAGTATTTCTTCATTTTCAATTGATCAGAAAATATATATTTTTATTTTATAATGTTAAAGAGTAATCAATAGGGAAAATATAAATTTAGAAAAATGCATTATTTATCAAATAATTTTATCCTGTGTCCTTGTTCTTGTCATTGTTAATTGTTCTAATAGTGACTCTGCATAACAACAACCCTGCAAACCAATAAAATAGACACTGTTCTTACTATTTCTAGGAGTTCTATCTCCAGTTTCAGCACTTTTATACTAGATAAAGCTAGAACAGATAAAGATTCCTGTAGGCGCCGTTCCATTTTCATCAGAAATGTTCTGATTTCAAGACTGTGTCAGCATTTACACATCAAACTATGACCCGAAAGGATGTCCCCAACACAACAACGTAAAGCATGTATGGCTAACTTCTACACACACACTAAGCCTAAAAACAAAGGTATAGAAAAACACCCCAAATGTTCTCAGGCCTGTAAGGGCTCCGGTAGAAGTTCTCGTCTGGAAAAAGCCTTGTCGTTAACAGGAAAGCCCCGCATGTTTCTCTTGCGCTCGGAAGCTAGCAGACTACAGTTATCTTATTTAACGCTCTTTCGCTTTTTTTTTTCTCTCAATTGCAGAAAAATTCATGGAGCACATAATCACCTACCATGAGTTTGCTGAAAACCCGGCCATTATAGACAATCCCAATTTGGTTGTGAAGATAGGGAACAGGTAAGACTAGTTCAAAGTAATCAAACAAAGGACGTGAAATGTACGTTTAGTTGCAAAGTAATAGTGTTTACTTTTCCTCTCCTAGATACTACAATTGGACGCTGGCAGCACCGCTCATTTTGAGCTTGCAGGCTTTCCAGAAGAACCTGCCCAAGGCTACGGAGGAGGCCTGGGTCAAAGACAAGATGCCAAAGAAGTCGGGCCGCTGGTGGTTCTGGAGGAAGAGGGCAGATAGCATTACGGTGAAACAGGTAACGCTCCACGTGGCTGATTTGAGTGTTTTAAATCCCCATTGCACATACACCGGTTTTAACGAGACCAGTGAGAGGTCAGATGTGAGATTTGTGTGAGTACAAAGTGTCCACTAAAGAACATCAGCAAAGAAGCAGAAGGTTTAACCCAAATTTTCATCAAGTGAACCCAACACATAGGGGTGGGCGATATATCGAATATACTCGATGTATCTCGGCTTGTTCCACGTGCGATGTAGTAAATGACTGTATCGTGAACATCGAGTATAAATCCTAACGTTATTGTTAAACAGACAGCACGTACGTTGCTTTCGCGTTTTGCTTTTCTGCCCCGTCATAGCAGACAGCTCGCTCCTCCGCCCATCCAGAAAACTTTTAGCGTGTGCGCATTTTGTACCGCTTTCGTGTTTCGCTTCTCTGCTCGCACCCTGCCTACGGCATCACATCAATGCCAAAACTAGAGCGCGCAAAATGGCATGCCGCAAAAAGTCGCGAGCGCAAATGTGAAACTCGAGAGCACAAAATTAAGAATCGAGTGCGCGGTTGTGATAATATTGCACGCAAACTGTATTTTTCCTCTCGCGAATGTCTTTTTTCCTCTCGATGTGTTAAATGTCCTCGCGCGCAAAGTAGATTACCGACGAGCGTTTTTTTTTGCTCGAGTGAGATTTCTACGCGCGCACGGTTTGAAAGGGGCTGGCTTTGGCAGTTTGGGGGCAGGGTTTTGGCGGTTTCTGCCTGCGAATCCTATTGGCCGATGTCTCCTGGTTTTGTGATTGACTGCACGCTACAGACAGTTTTTACAGAAAAAACAAAGATGACGGAGGAAGAGGAACAGCAACAGGTAGATTAAACGCAATTTACAGTTTATTGACCGTATAATAATAGTGAGGTCTTACACGTTTAATAAGCACGCAATCAATGGCTCCCCTTGCCCACTTGTCTGTCCTCAATATAAAAATTATAAAGTTTGATATAATATGCTTTGGTTTAAAATAAAAGCATTAACTATGTTAAACTTTGGCTAAATTCATTATATTGGTGTCATTTTATGCAATATAGGGCGGAATTTATCATTTATACAGTGATTTAGAGGAAATTTCAAGGTATTGAGATATACATTGTGTATCGTGATATAGCTTAAAAATATCGAGATATTATTTTTATGCCATATCGCCCAGCCCTACCAACACAGCACAGCGCACCACAACGAAATGCGACCTCTGCGTTCGACCCGTTCTTGAAGGAGCGGCGGCAGCTTTTTGTACAGTGCTTGGGAACAGTCTCTTGCCCTGTAGTACCTCATTGGTACCTTTACCAGTCTGGGAATCGAAACTGCGACCTTCCAGTAACGGTGCCAACTCCCTAACCGTTGTGCTACCATTTCGCAAACACTGCAGGTGTATAAACCCATGTGACATACAGTAATACAGGGTCTTTCACAGGGACGTCTGTACACGCATAGTCCACCTGACTTTGTTTAATCAGTCTCTTATGTCTAACACAGAGGTCTTGCTTTCCACAGCGTGCCTTTACAAACCATGATAAACGCTCTTTAATCTCCTTTGCGTGCATCTGACCGGCTGCATTGTCCCCTGCGCCGGGCTACTGAGATTACACAAGCGTTAGCGTTGTTTCTGTAATTACTGGCACAGAAAAACGAGGGACGTCTTCGTCAGCGTTGGGCCTCAGCCCCCGAAGCTGCTTTGTTTCCTCCGTACACAGCATCGTACATCATCGCCGCTTCACGCCGTCCAACTCGCGTTTCAGCCGCCGTTCCGCAGACCCCGTAATTAGGATTCGCCGGCGACTGCGGGGAGTTTTCTAGACTCTGCAGAGCGGCGCTGACAGATAGAGACGGAGTGGGCAAGCGAGCGGCTCACCGCTCTGGAGGCTCTGGTGCTGAAGGGCTATCGCACGGACGAGGGCGAGCCTGCATGACCCGTGTAATCACTGCCTGGGGTCTTATGTGATTCACAGTTGATGGATTGTTTTGTAGTTGGGAGGGAGGAAAAAATCTACTTGTTTTAGTGCTGTACTGCAAAGTTAGGACTGGACAATTAATCGCATCTCAGTGCGGACACTCGCGCCTGCAATATGTAATGCCCTCACTGACAAAAACGCTCCAGTTCCCCTTTATTACAGACAAAACTCATATTTTAGCAGATAAATAACAACAGTGTTCTACTCACAATACAGCAATTTCCTCGATATTATTCCGGACGCACATCCATCGCATTATTGTGACGAGGCTCCGAGTCGCGGCGCAGGTGATGGTGGGAAATGTAGTTGTCTTCCTGAATGAGAGAATATATCGAGATTAGATACATCAATATATCGCGATATTTCCTTTCACAAGATACTATATTGATCTTTAGCTCCAAAAATCGATATTTCCGAGGGGGAGAATCGCGTACCACAAGCAGCCTCAGATAACTGACTGGACACTTTAATTTCTTATTTTTAATTTGATGCACTTTATCTTAACGTTTTTGGTGTCCACTAGTTCAGTGTGTTAAAATGCAAAGACAATAAAGTTAAAATTCAGTTCTGAGTTACGTTGTTTTGACTGAATGCTTAATGTAATGTGATGGATTAAGACCCAGATCGTACGCAGCAACTTGCACTTCAGCTCTGTTTTTACATTTTCACTGAACTGTAGAATATCACAATATGTATAGTATCATAATATACCATGATAATTATATCGTGACATATGTATCGTGATACGTATCATATCGCGAGGTCCTTGCCAATACCCACCCCTAATTGAAATATATATTGTGTATCTTGATATAGCTTAAAAATATTGCGATATTATTTTCAGGCCAAACAACAGTGTTTCCCACGTTTTGTGTTTTTCAAGCTCTTTGTACTGTGCTCTCTGCCTGTTGTTTTGGATGTGTAGCGATCAGCGACATGAGCTGAGTTTCAGTTTCTTCTTTGTCTTTTTTCACTTTGTCTTCTTTGTGTTTTCCCCCTGCAGTCTGAAAGCGCGGGAAAGCTGGAGATGAAAGACGCCCAACTGGAAAAGGGAGGCTCCTCCCATTCCCTGGAAAGCCACGCCCACAAGTGAGTCATGGCTTCGCGAGTCTGTCATCTGTCACTGTGGGTTGCAGCGCAGGGTTCTGAGAAGCAGGCTCTCACTTTTACCTGTGAAAGTAAATCCAGATCAACAGCTTACTGCAGTGGCTTTGAAAGTGTGAAGCAAGGCATGAAGCGAAGAGCAGGTCAACTGAAGCGCTACGGAAAAGCATAAAGGGAAGAACGAAATTCTCTTTCTAATGCTGCGGTTCCCAGGTTGCAGGGAGATTGTGCAAGGCAAATGAAAGACACTGAAAAGGAAGCAAGAGTGACGGTCTCACAGCTGAAACTCAGATGTGACCAAATGTTGAAGTTTTTATTTTCGGTTTTAAAGCTATTTTCGTGCTGAGAGCCCATTCTGAGTAAATGTCTGTAAATAGTGTGGAAACTAGCTTGTGAATTTTTTTAGATGTGAATGAATCAATTGACTAGGTTTGGCGTAGGGACGCGCCGATCAGATACGTGGATCGGACATCGGTCCGATAGCGCGGCGTTTCCCAATCCCAGTCCTCGCGGAACGCCGCTCTGCACAGATTCGAGTTTGCCGACCCACAGCACAGCCGATGCTACTGATTAGCTAATTAGCAATGTAACATCGGCGTACGGCGCTGCAGGAAATTCCGAATCTGTGCAGAGCGGTGTTCCACGAGGACTGGGATTAGGGAAACGCTGCGATAACGACTCAGATAGCTGGATCGGTTATCGGTGGCGTTCGGCTGATCTCTGGAGCCGATCTGTAAATTGTAGGTTTTTCTCGGTTTGGTTTATTGTTCGGCATTTGCGCTAATTCCTACATATTAATATGACCGTGAGCAGAACAAGCAACACAACACACTACAACCCCAAAATCAGATCACACCATTATACTGTTTAATTTCCTGAACAACACCAGCTCTTGCTCGCAATCTCCACGTTCCTCGCTGTTGTTTGTTAGCACGCGCGTCTCCCACAGGGAAGTCCAACGTTCAGTAAAGCGTTCCCGTTCTGTCAAATCTTCCCTTTATTACAGAGAGAACGTATATTTTAGCTAATAAATAACAAAAACAGCCAGCGTTCTACTCACAGTACAGCCGTTTACTTGATGTTTTCAGTGTTTATGGTGTGGAACGCTATTATGCCAAATGACTCATGTGGAACGCCATCAAGTAAAAAATGTCATTTTCTCCCAGAAATTATAGGCCAAAATGAGCCCGAAATGGCTCAAAAATGGCCAGAACTTAAGTATTTGTTCATTTGCAATTTAATGTTGAAAACTGGTATCAGATCGGTACTCGGGATCGGCGAACACCCAAAGCCCAAGTATCGGCCTCGGAACCGAAAAAGTTGGAACGGTGCTTCCCTAGTTTGGCCCAAACTTCCACTGTTATCACCATGTCCAATGTTTATCTGACTGGAGTCTGGTTTAAATTTTATGCATTTCTACTTGAAGTGAAAAAGTGGGTGGCGTTGTGAACACACCACAACACGGTGCACCACAATGAAATGTGACCTCTGCATTTGACCCATCCGTGAAGGAGCAGTGGGCAGCTGACATGGGCAGCGCGCAGAGAGAAGTGCTTGAAGACGAAATTATTAATCGAATGACTACCTCAGTGGTACCTTTACCAGTCCGGGGATTCTAATCGGCGATCTTCCGATCACGGGGCCAACGGTCTAACCATTATGCCACCGACTGCCCCTTAGCACTTGTAAACCATTAATAAAGAGAAAAGGCAGCGTTTTCACCACGTCCGAGTAGTTTTGGGATATAAAGAGGTGAAACGACTTGAGTAAGGGGGGAAGTGGGGCTCGAAAATATTCTACAAAAAATATCCACAAAAGTTTGGGAACCACTGTCTTATTGTGTGTTCAAGTTCATTTCTCCCCTCTCCGGAATCTTTAATGCCGGCCGTAAGCGTTTTTCCGAGTGGAATTTTCCCATCACTGCGCCCTATTTGCCTTGCCAGAGTTGAACGAGGGCGAACCAGCCCACTTTCTTAAGACTTCAGCTGTCGGTCTCTGGGGGCGTTTTGCTAGTCCAAATCCGGAACGGGATTCTTGGGGTTACATCCCAAATCTATTACGTGCAACCTTTGACATACTATTCAGCACTTCAGCACATGGTTTGGGACGCAGCCCTGACCTATGACTCTGACCGTGTTCTTGCTCCTTTTTCAGAGTGGATTCCAGGGACTCGTCCAGCGACGAGGAGGGGAAGGAGGTGAGCGCCGCCGCCGCCGCCGCCGCCGCCGCCGCTGCAGCGTCTCTGGAACGCTCGTCCCAGGCTGAAGCCAAACCCCCAGCGCAACCCCAAGCCTCGGGCGGCACACACGCCTATCGCAAGTCCCTCCGGCTGTCCTCCGACCAGATCGTGAGTCACGTTTCACTCTCACCTTTGTCTCAGTAGAGCAGTAAAAATAATGCCAGCTTGAGAAGATTCTGTCTGTTTTAATCTCGGAGGGTGCGATGGGGAAAAACTCTTGGACGTTATCGATTACAACGTTCAGAGTGACTCTTCTAGTCTGCAGCAAGGACGTAGAGCCTCATCTAATCCCACTATTAAAGGCTGATCTGTGGAAACAAGTTGCTGCACAATTCTCCCTGCAGCTTTCGTGGCCCAGTTCAATATGCAGCAGGGTGACTCATGCCGAAACAGACCGTGGCCTCTAGTTGGGTTCGAGCGCCCCCTCCTGGCACCAGAGACCAGAGAGTTGGGTGGAAAAAAAGGAACCTTTTGTGTTTTACGGGGTTTCTACTAGATGTTGACCGATATGGGTTTTTCTAAAGCTGATGCCGATATTTAGAAGTCAGGGTCAGCCGATGGCCGATATATGCAGCCGATATTTTTTTGGCCAATAATTAGACATTTCCCCTCTGTCTGTGTAGTAAAATATCACACTCATAATAACAGAGGATACACGAAATTTCTCACCTTAACATTTATTTAACACTGACTAAACATAAATATAAACATAAACAACATAAATAAAACTGTAAATGTCTAAAAAATAAATAAATATATAACATTTGAACTTGACTAATAATTTGTAAACAAAACAACGTTTTCAAGTTACAAATGAGATGCCTGAATACCGGCGTACTAAACTCGGCCGATGCCGATATCGTAAAAAATGCTAAATATCGGCCCGGGACGGTACCTTGATCATGAGTACCTCAGTGGTACCTTTACCGGTCCGGAATTCGAAGGGTTGATTGTAAGAGTGTGTGTGTGTCTCTCAGGCCAGCTTGAAGCTGAAGGAGGGCCCCAATGACGTCACGTTCAGCATCACCACCCAGTACCAGGGCACGTGCCGCTGCGACGGAACCATCTACCTGTGGAACTGGGACGATAAAGTCATCATCTCCGACATTGACGGCACCATCACGAAGTACGTGCTCGAGTGACCGGAGCGTCCTTCTTTTCTCTTTCGTTTCGGGTCCATACGAAATAAAGAAAACTTTGGCGGCAGACACGACGAAACGTGCGCGCCGTTGAAAAACGCAGGAGCCAGTCTTTTGATGCTGATGTTTGTGGAAAGGCAGCTGCGGTGACTGCTGATTGGAGCTTTGAAATGTTTTTCTTTTGCATTGAAGCTTCCCCAAGGCCGCCGTCACTGTTCACGCGACTTCTGTAACTGTTCCTCTAATGAAAGGGGTAAAAAAAAACCCAGAAGGCATTCAACTGGTGGGAGCGGAGCAGCAACCATTTACCGCTTGCTAACGGCTCGCTCGCTACGAGCATTAACGAGCGATAACGAGGCCGCGAAGCTCGTCCCGCACCGCATCCAGGACTTAATTTTCTAGGGTTACGGCTGTAACTACAAAACCGCGCTCTGTCAACAGTGCAAATCAAGAAATAATAGTCCACTAACAACTCCTGAAACGATATCCCAAGACCGTCACGTTTTGCCGCTTTTTTTAGCCTTTAATTAGCGCGAAGACAGACGTCACGTCGACGTTTCCGTCCGAACGTCCTCCGCCTCTGAATTCCCGATCTCGTGGAGCGGTGGGCAGGTTACATGAAAAAAAGAAAAGGGAAAAAAAGGGGAGGAGGGCGAGGGGGGGGGGCTAAAAACCCGACGAGTCTTGACCGCCGCTTATTATTTCCGTGACCCGCGTTGCCTGACGACCGTCTCCGGTGGGCGCGACGCTGCGCGTTCGTCTGCGGGGGGCGGGAACGGGGCCCCCGGCTCGGACCGCCAGGAGGATGTCGCCATAATGAGCCAATTTAAATCCGACTCTGCCGCACTGCCACCCAGCTTATGTCGCAGATAAAACGTTAAATCGTTAAATAGGGAGAGGGTCCTCATTAGCGGATGACACGGGCATAGCTTCGCTCGAACGCGGGAAGAATTCTCTCTCTCTTTCCTCAGCTCGAGTTATTTCTGATTTTTTAAAAAGTGAAGGTCCACACTTCTGCGGCTATATTTAGAAGCCTGAGTTGAAAACTAACTCCTTGTGTCTAGAAGCCAAGCTGATTCTGTTCTTTTCCCTCTGGCTTTTTCTCCCCCCCCTCCCCCCTTGCACTTCCAGGTCGGACGTGTTTGGGCAGATCTTGCCACAGCTGGGAAAGGACTGGACGCACCAAGGCATCGCCAAGCTCTACCACTCGGTGGCCGAGTAAGTTCATTAAAAATGTGTCTTTGTTTTTATTTGTGTGTTGATCTTATTACCTGCATAAAAATAAAAATATCGTCAGAAAATCATCTTGGGGCACCACAAGACCTTCTGCAGAATTAGCACAAATATCCCTGGTGGTCTAGCGCAGGGGCTTTCAACTGGTTCTGTCCCAGGGACCACCATTCAGACTAGGCAGTAGACTGTAACCCATATCTGTTTTTTGAGAAATATGCGTTCAATTCTTTATCCATAAAGATGCCCAAATTATCCTGAAAATGAAACGATTTTGGACTACACGTCACTGACCGCCCGCATTGCCGCTGCAGACCGCCAGTCGAAAACCCCCGATCTAGCGGTTGGAATTCAGCACTCTCACTGCCGTAGCTTGGGTTTGATTCCCGGTCAGGGAATACAGTTTGGGGCAGTTGGTTGCGTAACGGTTAGGGAATTGGCCCTGTGATTTTTAAGGTCGTTGATTCACGACCAAGTGAGCAAGTTACCGTCCACCAAGCACCGCTCCCCGGGTGCTGCCAGAAAAGGTGCCCACAGCTCCCCCGCGGATGGGTCAAACGCAGAGGTCACGTTTGGTTGTGGTGCACTGTGTGCTGTGCTGTGCTAGGCTGTGTTGTGATGTGGTGTGTTCACAATGACCAATAATCACTCACTTAAAACTTAAAACGTATCAATGTTAAACACACGTCCTCTCTGTTCCTCTGGGCCTCATTTACCCATTTTTTCTTAAATTTGTTCTTGAGAAAGTTAAGAACCGCGACCCCAGTTGAGATTGAGCGGTTTCCGAGAATGAACGAATGAGTTTTATTATTATTTTTATTATCATTATTATTATTATTATTATTCTTACCTGACTGTGTTCTCCCCGTCGGGCCGTTATTAACGTCCGTTTCTTTGTGCTTCGCAGGAACGGCTACAAGTTCCTCTACTGCTCGGCGAGGGCTATCGGCATGGCCGACATGACGCGCGGCTACCTGCACTGGGTGAACGACGGCGGCACCATTTTGCCCCGCGGGCCCCTCATGCTTTCTCCCAGCAGCCTCTTCTCCGCGTTTCACAGGTATCAGAATGCGCGGCGCGAACGCGTTGAAAGGACGTGCTAACAGTAGCTGCGCTTCAGGCAGGGGAGCTTTTATTTTTAGCGCCTCTCAGCACGCAGTACGAGATCGGCAGTCGCAGAGAGCACGCTGTGAGCAGGAAGAGTTCTGTCGAGGTTTTTGAAGCCTCTTTATTTTGACTTGAGGGGAACGTCTTCGCTCCGCCGTGTTTTCTGCAGCCCGAGTCGCCGAGCTTCCGTATTTGCCTGCAGCGTTGGTGAGAAGCTGCTTTTAAACAGGAGCTTTTCTAAATACTTTGATACTTCTGCTTAATTTTTTTTTCGTAACGAGGACATTTTAAAAGTAGCCTCAGTACTGATAAACTACTAAAAAAAGTAGTTAGTGGTTAATGTAAGTGTCACTGCTAGGGCTGGGTATCGTTGCTGATTTCCTGAATCGATTCGATTCCGATTCACAAGGTCATGATCCGATTCAATTCTCGATTCGATATCGATTTATTTAGAGATTTCTTTGCGTCAGTACTAGTTTTGCTTGGTTATAAAATTATGCCAGACAGGGATTTGAGCGGAGCAGCTTCAGCCATGGCTCTATTTGGTTTCGGTTTCGCCGGTCTCACGTTTTTATAGCTCTCTTTGCGCGGTCGCGAGAAGTAGTGCGTAGCCGCAGGAAAAGATCGATCCGCGAATTTTTGAATCGATATCGTATTTTTCAAACGAGAATCGATATTGATCGGTGAATTGATTTTTTTGAACCCAGCCCTAGCCACTGCTGCTCCCCAGCACTGCCTGCCTGTAAATATGTTTTGACGTTTCGTTGGGATAACGTCTAACCCTACCGGACTGCAGCGTTCCATTTAGGAACCTCTGCTTTTACCTCTACTAGTAAACTGCAGCGCTAAAAGATAAAAGTAGGAGCAAAAGTTTAGTTGTGGTTTTTACTAACCGTCTCGTCCTTAACGTTTGCCTCCTCCTGCCTTTGCAGAGAAGTGATTGAGAAAAAGCCGGAGATCTTCAAGATCGAATGCCTGACCGACATTAAGAACCTGTTCCACCCCAACAAACATCCCTTCTATGCCGCGTTTGGAAACCGCACCAATGTGAGTTGGATTGCAGTGAAGTCTTCTTTCATATTTAATACCTCGCGGAGGTGACCTCAGCTGCCGGCCGGGGCGTACAATGTGGGGATTCATGGTCGAGGAGTTGCCCTTTGGCCCTTTCCCTGTGCCACCCTGTCTGCTGGCTGCTCTTCTCGGCTGCTCGTTTCGGGATCGGGGGGACCAGATGTCGCGGGCGGGCAGCTTATGGAATATGGGATTTGTAATGGAGGGCTGGAGAATTGACCAAATCTTTTCTAGTAGGGCTGGGCAGTTATTCAAAAACGAATCAAAAGCAACTTTCAGAACCACTGGCGGTGGCTGTAAAGCACCATCACAAAAACGGAAGTAATCCCGTAGAAACCCATGAATGCCATTGTTCACGATGTAAACACACGCACTGTTTGTTAGCGTCCACGACTCTCTTAGGGAAGTCCAGTGCTGTCACAAAAAC
>JAVGVS010002405.1:0-11679 GCA_032718565.1 Distichodus sexfasciatus
GTTGCTTAGGGACCTTCACAAAATTACACAACTGTGTTTAATTGAGTCGAACCCTTCTCACTGTGAGGCGGCAGCACTAACCACTGCGCCACCGTCTTCAGAATTTAATTTAAAATATTATTATTATATTACCATCCACAGAGCAACATTCATGACGCAATCAACCAGTGACGTGTCTGTGTGAAAGGAACATTTTTGAGAGGGCAACATTCTTTGCAACTTGTAATTTAGCCACAAATTAAGATTTTATTGTCTGCTGTTAAGGTTGTAAGGTATCGTTAACATAAAAAAATACTGGATGTGATGAATGTCATTTTGCAAGGTGCTGCACATTTTATGGCCAGGTGTGACCTTGTCATTCCACAAAAGTGGATTAAGTAAATTAAAATGTCTGCAAAAATTGCACCAGTGTCCAAATACTTATGCACATTACTGTATGAGAAATATACTTTCTCTGTATTTTTATTACCTTTTATTTTTCTACTTGTCCTTTCTTGTGTTTATTAAACTTTATTGCACAGTCTGGGACACAAATTGGGACATATTTTACTAGATGTTGTACTTGTATAGCAGCGTATGTGACCAAAATCAGAACTCTTAAATCTAAAAGTCAACAGTGGAGGAGGTCGGGGGCATATCAGAGCAGAGAGCTGGCCGGAAGACCAAGCGCCAGAACAAACATCCTACAAGGTGAGTCTGGCTTTCAAGTTTTCATTCATGATTTAAATAAGTGAATATTTGACATTGTGAACGCAGCACAGCACAGCACACAGTGCACCACAGCCACATGGTCTGGTTGATATTTAGTTGTGGGGCACCGTGTGCTGTGCTGTGTTCACCATGACAAATAATCATTCACTCACTTAATTGTAATTACTAGACGTGTTAATGACAAGTTTTATCACAATGCAGCATTTAGCAACTAGATGGACAACGACTCAACAAAGCCTGCAACGATACGATTTCGTTTCAATTCAATTTAGGAATCAGCGACTGATATGAGACAATATCACATGCTGGTTTAACACCATCACTTTCAAATCACAAAAATCTACTAAAATATCATTTGACATTTTTAGTCCTTAGTTCAACCAGACATTTAAATTAAGGGTGTAACAATACATCGATCAATGTCGATTCATCAATACAATTTAATGATATGAGGTTGTAATTTAAACGTCAATTTAAACGCACCCATGGCATCAACGTAAAAAGAATGTAATGTAAGTGAAATCGCCGGACCAAACATTTCACGACATGTTGTACTAGTATAACTGTGCATGCGACAAAAAATGCTTACATCTAAAAATCAACACTTTTAAACATGATTTATGATGTCTGATCTACGTGAAAACGTCTTGTAACGTCACTTTGTAGTGAACAGGAGGTCTGTTTTTATTAAATGTGTGGTTGAGCTCAGAAATGATAATGTTAAATGATATTTTAGTTGCTTTTTGTGATTTGAAATGAATGAAAGTGGTAATATGATGATCAAAAACGATAATGTGGTATTGTCTAATATCGGTTGAATTTAATCTAATCAAAATCGTATCGCATCAGGCTTTGTGATATCGGCAGACGTAGAATTATCGTCCATTGAATCGATAAAGTATCGCATCGTGATGAAACTAATCACGATACTTTCTTTTATTAAAAATAGACCTGTTCAATATAAAGTGATGACACATTATGTATGATGTAGATCGATGTATCGTTACACCCCCGATGCTAATGTCTCGTACTCACCCTGCGAGGACATCAGCTGCCACGGTCAGCCCAATGCAGAAGGGGGCAAGTAGGCTTCGCGTCTTGCCGTTAATTGCCCCCATGCACACCGTCATGGTCAGGAACAGGGTCATCACTATTTCGGCTACAACGGCAGGCTCCACCTGATCGTCATCTTTCACCGTGTCGAAGGCACCGCCGGACGCGTTGAAGTAATTCTGCGGTGGAGAGATGACCTAAGAAAAAATTTAAGTTGGGTTAAATGACGTTATTTATGGCATTCGTTCACTGGTTTTCCACGTTAAAACCAAAATCCAAAAAATATATATTTTTTGATACTGATTTCCAAAAGGAAAATGAAAAAATAAATTTAGTCGTTTTCCGATTCTGAATTTTGTTTCACAAATTCACAAAAAACTTTCATGAGCATGACAACATGACATGAGCATGCACCACATTTTACACAAAAATCTCTATTTTTGAACTTTTTTCTATGTATTTTTCTATATATTTTTGTTATTCAAATTTAGTTTGTAAGGTTTGTAAGATTTCTTTAACTTAATTAATTTCTCATAAGGACCTGATAAGGTCAAGCCGTAAATGTAAGGCCCAGGTTGAGCAAATATTTGATAAAAACACAGATAAGCTGAGTTGTTTTAAGATAAGTGTCATGTGTGTTGTGGTTAGGGAGGTGAAATCACAAGTTTCATCACGATACCATATTACGTCAATTAAAGGGAAGACGATTCAACGTCTGACGATATCACAAAGTTGATTTAAAATATCATTTGACATTTTTATTACTAGCAGTGGGAATCGAAAACCGGTTCCGACTCAGAATCGATTCCAACTGATCACTTACACCACAATTCTACGCCTCCAACGTTATCGATTCTTCTTAACGATTCTCTCATTTCCCAGCACAACGTTTTCCGCTTTTCCCTAAGTTTTGCGTCGCGGTACATTACGGCACACTCTCTGCGACTTGACCTTCAACCACGAGGAATCACGCTGCTTTTGATAAACTGAGATAGGTTTTTAAAGGCACGGTCACGTTGATTACGCGGCTTTTGTGAAGCTTTTGCCTTGATTTGATTGAAGGTTTTTTTCACTCATCAAGAGTGGCTGTATTTTTGTTGAGCAATTTTCAAAATTTAGGGTCTTTTGTGAAGTATTGTAGCTACAAATTTAAGGTGTAGTGAGTAATATAATCATCAACTTGCTGCTTAATTCAAAATACAACAGTGATGGGAGTTTTAAAAATTGGTCAAAATTTGCCCAAAAATTACAGACAGACAGAGCTCTCTTCTTTTAGTGGTTGGAGCACAAGAGGTATGTTTGCCAAACCTAGATTTGTATGATTTACTCCAGTTCCCAAAATGATCCAAAATGAAATCGACACATATAGACATATTGTAACGTCACGTTATATTCAGCAGGAAGGCTATTTTTTATTTTAATGTGAGGTTGAGCTCAGGAATAAAAATGTAAAATGATATTTTACTTGCTTTTTGTGATTCGTTATGAATGGAAGTGAGAGTGTTAAATCAGTGTCTCATATTAATCAAATTGAAATCGCATCGTAGCAGACTTTGTGATATCGGCAGAAGTTGAAACGATATAATATCGTATGGTCATGAAACTTGTGATTTATACCACTAATACACGTCTGACCCAAGTTTTGATTTTGGATCGATGCTCTGTGCTCGTTGGTCATCAAATCGATGCCTTGATGTAGCTCAATGTATCGTTACAACCCTAGTGATGGTAAGTTTTATTCAGAGAATTATTTTGACTGGTTTATTAATAATTACAACTTTACTCACTTTAGCCAAACTTGCTCCGATGAGGCTTCCACACAGTTGTGCCGCTACGTACGGAATCAACAGGAAAACGTTCAGACCTCCAACCAGGCAGACGGACACAGAGACCGCGGGGTTGAAGTGACCTCCGCTGGACAGAGAAAAATGAGTAAATTATGACTTTATCTTGAAGCAGTTTTCAGAAAAATTGTTTCCTTTACGTTTAGCATTGCATCTTTCTATAACTTTTAACTTTGCATTTGAATTCAAAAATCATGTTAATGCTCAATTTTGAGGAAAATTTTCTACAGTTTTGACCCGATTTAAATGATGTTGATACAATGTTAAGAAAATATATGTTTCTTGCATTACTTTTCCCATCATAACATGTAAACAAATTTTTACCCCAATGTGGGTTTGCTGTACATTTTCCTCTGCGCTTTTCTATCATAACATGCAAACAGATTCTACTTGTGTTTAAATTATGATATTGATGACATTTTAAAAATGTGTTTTCCTTATATCCTGCACTGTACTTTTCAATCATAATATGCATACAGATTTTTTCCACATTTTGCATTTAAATGATCAAGTCATTGTGCATTACACTTACACAGTTTTCACCAATGTTTTCTTATTCGAGATTTGTTCTTAGGTCAGAACTCAATCTACAACCACTGATGAGCACTTGCACAAATTATATTGCAAATTTTTTTTTTGACGGAATTGGTCTTTTTCCAATTCTACAGTTGTATAATATTAATCTTAACTTTCTTAAAAACTAATTTGAGTGAATGCGGTCCTCTGTTCTTAAAACTAACTTTGGCACTTCTCTTATCTGAGATTTATTCTAAGGTAAAAACAGACCTGTAATTTTAAATTATTCGATTTCACAATCGTATAATATTCTACTTTGCTTTTTTAAACAACAAATTTAAAGGCAAAACTCCGTCATCTTCCCGTCCCCATCTTCCTGCAATACCTGATTTCTCCGAAGAGGGCGATGACAATTCCCAGCGCCAGGCCGTGCGCCAGGGCAGGCTGCAGGCTCCCGGTTTCCGGAGAATTCTCAATAACGGACATGCAGCCGGTGAAGATGAAGAGAGCCGACCCCACTAACTCTGCCAGCCAGGGCTGGACGTAGCACTGGAAGATGGTGACCGGACGCCGGGTTCTGACCTCCTCGTTTTCAGGCTCGGTGATGGAGATGCTGGCCGAGTTCCACATCCATGGCTCGATCTTTGACACCGGCTTGGTTTCTGGCAGCTCCATGGTGATGTTTGCTCAAAGTTTGCAGTGTGAATAAAGCCAGGCGACGGCAAAGTCCTGATAAAGCATGTGGAGGAGGAGGCGGGACCGATGAAGGTGAAATGGGATGTCGTGGTCAAGTCATGCCTCCTCCTCCTCCTCCTCCTCCTCAGCATGGATTATCAGGCTCTTTATCTTCCGTTTGCAGTGTGAATAAAGCTGGACTACTCCTGATAAACCATGATGATGAGAAGGAGGAGGAGGAGGAGAAGGCGGGATCGATGAAGGTGAAGTGGGACGTCTCAAAACAGAACCAAAGCTAGAACTCAAACTGTTTGATTGTGAAACAGAGTGGCACGAGAACACAACGAACACAACATAAATGGCAAATTTATTGCATCATCACAATCGCAGGTATGTTAATTACAGTGCTGAGTCATATCAGAGTTTAGTGGAAATATGAAAGCCATGTCGGTAATAAACAAAGCAGTCAGACATTACAGACTTTCTCCAGATGAAAAATCTTGAGCTACAAACGTGAACTGGGCAGTCGGTAGTGTAACGGTTAGACCCCATCCACACTGGCGTTTTTCTGGCGTTTGTGACATCAGGTGAGCGCGGACTGAATGCTGGCCATTTTTCTGCTCACTGGGGCGACTCAGAGCATCCACACGGCGTTCATGACCTGCGTTTGGTCATTCATTCATAATCGGAACCACTTAATCCCTATCAGCGTCGCTGGGACCGGAGCCCATCCCGGGAACTGTGGGTGCAAGGCGGGGACCAACACCGCAGGGCACGCACACTCACACAATAACACACTCAATCACACCTTACGGGGCCAATTTAGAGTCGCCAATTAACCTATACTGCATGCTTTTGGACTGTGAGAGGAAACCGGAGCACCTGGAGAAAACCCATGCCAACACAGGGAGAGCATTCAAACTCTATACAGAAAGGCCTTATGGTCCACCCCCTGATCGAACCCAGGACCTTCTTGGTGCAAGGCGGCAGCGCTAACCACTGCGTCATTGTGCCGCCCGGCTGTGCGTTCAGATGACGACAAATAAATACTGCAAGCAACCTTTTCTTGGCGTCAATTTCTGCCGAAATCCAGACGAGCGCAAAGAAAATGCTGCTATTGCGTTTGTATGGCGCTTGGTACAGTGCAGTGCAGTGCAGAGCACTGGGAAGCTGATGTGGGCAACATCTGGGGAGAAGTGTTTGGGGATGGTATATTGCTCATAAGTATCTTTACTGGTTCGGGACTTGAACTGGTGACCCTCAGATCACAGGGCGTACCTAACTAATGCAGTGTGCTAAAAAGCTAGCATGGGCAGCTCTTGGGGATGGTACCTTGCTCATGAGCACCTCAGTGGTAGCTTTACTGATCCGGGACTTGAACCGGTGACCGTCCGGTCACAAGGGGAACTCCCTAACCGATATTATCACAATATAATATTGTATTGATTCAATGGACAATGGTTTGATGATTTGATTTTGACTCATTTGAAAATTAAAGAGGAAGTACCATACATGTGGTGTTTCCTTGCTTTTATAACGCTTTAATAGAGTAAAAACTGAAAAATGTAAGTGTTTAGGGGGACGTAAATGCACTATTTCACAAGGCGTAATCAGACGAGGTGGCCGAGTGGTTAAGGCGATGGACTGCTAATCCATTGTGCTCTGCACGCGTGGGTTCGAATCCCATCCTCGTCGTTGATCTCCCTTTGTTCACCAAAAGATGTGTCCTAAAAATTGAATTTTTCCTTTACGGAATGCACAACAGCAGACGAAATGCATTTCACCAAACAGAAATAGCCGAATATAGTATCTGTTATATTATAACCTTCTACCTCCTGCACATCCAATGTAAAATGTCAGTTTGCACCTGTTTAAATGTTTGCATATTTGCACATATACTGAACACTGTACTTGGAAATAGTCTGGATATAGTATCTGTCTATTATAACTCTACCTCTTGCACATTCAGCGTAAATGTCATTTCAACCTGTTAAGAATACTGCATCCTGACTTGACAAACATGTTTAGCTCTATGTCTGTCTCTAGCCTCTAATTATATATATATATATATTATTGTCTGGTTTAAAATGTATATTGTTTAATGTATATTTTAGTATTTTTGGTTTAAAATGTATATTGTTTAATGTATATTTTAGTATTTTTTACTTATTTATTATTTATTCCATGTGCGCCTAGTCGCGGCCACTGCCTATTTATTCCTCTGTTACTGTTCTTTGTTTGTTTGCACTGGAAATAACCTGGAGCCACGTCGTCTCGTCTCTCTATGTATCTGTACAGTATATAGCAGAGATGACAATAAAGTTGACTTTGACTTTGACTTGACTTGAAAGAAAATGACATACCTGATCATACTTACTTGTGCTTTTAGTTAAAATGCTTGCTTACATATACAGTAGTATATGTTTGTTTGATTTATAACTTATTTGCATGCCTCCTTATTTTCTTGCTTTATTGTTTAGTATGCTTTGTGACATTTTTGTGCTGCTGGTACCAATTTAAGGAGTGATATGCTTTAATAATCATTTTATCAAATTTAATTCAAATATTTAGAATGTAAGTTTTTTTATTCATTTGGACGTGGCTTTTTAAGGTGCTATATAAATAAGGTTTTTCTTACTCTCTTAAGAGGATGCAACAACAAACAAAAACTCCGCTGCTGCTTGAAATGCATTTTAAACATAACAACGCTTTTCGACGAGGATGGGATTCGGACCCACGCATGCAGAGCACAGTGGATTAGCGGTCCATCGCCTTAACCATGCAACGCTAAATCCTGTGAGCTAATTTGTGTAATTCCGTAATGTTGATGCTGTCTCCCTGAGAGACTAGATATGATGGAAAATGTGTGTGTTACTGCTCAACTCTATTACACACATGTCTACAAAACAGAAATGTCTTTAATGTTTTTAAAAACATACTTTATGTTCTTTTGCTGGACGTTCCTGTTATCACCACCTCAGATAAAACTGTTTGCCATGTTCGATACTTATCTCCAGTACTGCCTCTGGTCAATTCAAGCGCTATCGATACACTTTAGGTGCTAACCTTGAACAAGCAACGTTTACGCTGTCGCCTAACCATCTCGGGCCTTGCTTTCAGAATGACGCTATTTCTGTTTAGTTTGTTTCAAGAACCTGCTTGTGTTTCATATTTGCTTGTCATATTTGAAATATGACGTTAGCCTGACTAATCTCCCCCGCAATGTCCTTCATGTCAAGAGTTCAGCCACAGGTAACTCAGAACAGACTAAACAGACTCAACTAAATGAACTGTTGCTAAACTTCTTTAATGTGGATTTTAGGGTTCAAATTGCACCAGTTTTCCACGGAATTGCCTTTCTTTTCATGTTTGTCCTGGAAATGTAATTGCATTGCCCATGACACACAGGCTCCCTTTCACACTGCACTGCTGCAGGTGCCAGCTCTTAAAATGGTCGTGGGGCCCAGCCAAGAGATGTTATCTGTCCAGCGTGTCCTGATTCTGCCCCAGGGTCTCCTCCCATATAACCTCGCCTAGATTCGGGTTACCGGGGCTCCACTCCACCAGGAGAACGCCAGGTTGTCGGGCACAGCACAAAGAGTAATATGGGTTCCTCCTCCCCTAGAGCAACCATCTGCGGGAGGAGCCATGATGATGGTGGTTTAATGCGGATCTGGCCCCTGGTTGCCGAAACTAGCTAATTTGGTATCAGTGCCACAAAAATCTGTGAACTGGTACCAAAACTTAGCTGCTGGTCTGGAACCAAGAACCTGTGATATCCTGAAAGGTGGGTGGAGTAAGTGAGGCAACTTTAGATATTTTAGGAAAATATTGGAACTTGACATCTGATTAAGTTGATTATTTTATAAACACAATAGAAACTTGCCTCTTTTATCTCATGTAAGCTCCTCAAGCAGACAAATACAACATCCTTTTAACCAAAATGTAAAAATCAGGCTATTTTTAAGTCAGGGATTATGTTTTGTATATATCTTGTGGTATTTTAACTATGGATCCTAGAATGTTTTATTCATTATCAAATTCTTTTTTTATTTCAGCATTTGTAAAGAACTTCGGCTTTGGCAGTAGTTTTTTAAAAGTCCTAAATAAAGTTTGTTTATTTACTTAATAGCATGCGTCAGCAACCTACAACACTGCTGCTGCTTTAAGGGCATTTTGGACATAAGAAGGATTTACGACGAGGATGGGATTCGAACCCACGCGTGCAGAGCACAATGGATTAGCAGTCCATCGCCTTAACCACTCGGCCACCTCGTCATGCTGCGTGCATACTCTTACTCCTTACTCCTCCTACTACTCTTAATTGCTTGCACACTCCTTTGTTTGCTTGTTTCTGTATATTTAGCTGCTTGCTTGCATACTTGTTAACTCTCTTTCACTGCGTGCATACTTCTCTGCTTACCTGCTTATTTCCTACTTAATTTCTTATTTACTTACTCACATTGTTTATTGACTTTATTGCTTACTTGTTCACTTACGTGCTTGCTTCCTTACTTGCGTACTTATTTTCAGTGCTGATTTTAGACTCACCCAGCATTCTAGTCCAGAGTTTAAGCCTCAGTTCCTTGCTGAAGCTTGCTTTCTTACATTGCGTGCTAACTTTAATAGTATATGTACGACAAATTTCACCCAAACGTTTATAAAAATGTTTTATAACATTTCGATTTCTCCTTCGACCAAACCAGCTGTATGTATAATACACGTGTACATGAATTTCCGCCACCAGAGGGCGTTACACCTGTGTAATGTATAAATGCATAATTCATTCGGTCCTAGACTGTGCAAATTAAAGTCCTATTTATTTATTAGGTTAATAATAATGTATTAAGTTAATGTCTTGCATACTTGCAACATTTACATACTTTCATTGTACTCTGCATGGGTTTAAATCCCTTCCTTGTTGCAAACACAGCTTCAACTCACGAAATTCCAGTTCCTAAAATTGGACCTTTGCAAAACGCACAGCAGCAGGACTGGACTTGAAGAAGAATATACGACGAGGATGGGATTCGAACCCACGCGTGCAGAGCACAATGGATTAGCAGTCCATCGCCTTAACCACTCGGCCACCTCGTCTGCGAACATGCTTGCACTCAGAGCGCCAATTACCCCTCCGTAATTTGGGGTACTGCCTTCATGATTGTTTGCTTGCATACTTATATTCTTTAATTGTTCTCTTACTTTCTTGCCCCTTTCGTTTGTAATTTATTTACTTGCGTACTCATTTTCTGCCCATATTTTAGGCTCAGCATTTAAGCTGCAGAGGCACTAACTAAATATTTGTCCAAATCGGCACTTGCAGGTTTGCAGGATGTCCAGCAGATTGCAGTAGAACACACGACATTCACACAGTCTCTCTTTCACTTCATATTTTCAGGACTGACCACCAAACATGCTTTCCAATCCCCAGGACCTTTCCAAAAGCTCGTTTTCTCAAAGAGACTTCGTTGTTGGTTCATGTCCCCGTTTTTGTTCGAAGTTCTTAATTAAGTAAGCAGTGTAAGCAAGTATGCAAGCGAGTAAACCAGCAAGTATGCAAAGCTAAGTTGCATGTGGGACGAGGTGGCCGAGTGGTTAATGGACTGCTAATCCATTGTGCTCTGCAAGCGTGGGGTTTATGTTTACCAAAGTCTTAAGTGAGGAAAAATTCACGTTTAGTCTCAAATCTGATCCATGTAGGTAAGTCAACAATGACACAAATATTCCAATCCATGTGCACAGTGTTCTGAATGTTCTGATCACTTTAATCTTTAGCAATCTCATATTTATATTTACTTTTATTTATTTGTTAAGATTTTGGATTGTGGATTTATTTGTTAAGATTGTGGATAATTACATATATTCCTATATACATATATGCCTAAATTATTCAATAACTACATAAATAGGGTTCGAAGCCCATCCTCGTCGCAATTCCTGCTTTATGTTTACAAAGTAAAATTAATTTGGTCAATTGCACAAATATTCCAGTCCATTTCCGTTGTTGGTTCATGCCCCTTTTTGCTCGAAACTTATTCTTAAATTAACAGTGAAAGCAAGTACGCAAGCGAAGTAAGTTTTCAATTTAGCCTGTGTACAAGACGAGGCGGCCGAGTGGTTAAGGCGATGGACTGCTAATCCATTGTGCTCTGCACGCGTGGGTTCGAATCCCATCCTCGTCGGAAGCTTGCGTTTAATGTTTAAAATGCATTTCAAGCAGCAGCGGTGTTTTTGTTTGTTGTTGCATCCTCTTAAGAGAGTAAGTAAACCCTCCTTAAATTGGTACCAGCGTCACAAAATGTCACAAAGCATACTAAACAATAAAGCAAGAAAATAAGGAGGCATGCAAGTAAGTTAAATCAAACAAGCATATAATATATGTAAGCAAGCATTTTAACTAAAAGCACAAGTAAGTATGATCAGGTATGTCATTTTCTGTTTGGTGAAATGCATTTCGTCTGCTGTTGTGCATTTCGTAAAGGAAAAATTCCATTTTTCGATGGGATTCGAACCTACTATTCGAAAACTACTGCCTATTGTAAGTAAAAGTAAGAGAGTTATGAAGTTAGCTAGCGTGTTGTGACGAGGTGGCCGAGTGGTTAAGGCGATGGACTGCTAATCCATTGTGCTCTGCACGCGTGGGTTCGAATCCCATCCTCGTCGGAAGCTTGCTTTATGTGTGAAACGCTCTCTTAGAAACTGCTGATAATGCATGCCGTTAAGTGAAATGGTTTTTCTGATTACGTTCGTAAATGTAAGTAAAGATTCGAGCAAGAAAGTAGTTAGAAAGTCACAATGCAAGTAATTAGTCAATACAAATACGTAATTACTGAAAACAGCAAGCAAATACATAAAAATAATTAGTAATGTAAGCAAGCAT
>JAVGVS010002407.1:0-11248 GCA_032718565.1 Distichodus sexfasciatus
ATTGCACTACTACACATAAATATGAGTTACTATTGACAAGAAAACATGACATCCTTGTTCCCTCCGTGTCGGTTTCTAAGGAAACCGCGCTAGGAGGGTTAGCACGATGCTAACATGCTAATGTGTAATAACAAAAGCTGAGAACAAAAATAAAAATTATTTGAAAAATATTGCACTACTACACATAAATATGACAGTTACTATTGACAAGAAAACATTAGACATAATATGGTCCTACACACATACGCACGTACACAAAATCTTTTAAGAAGCAAACAGGTGGTGGCGCAGGTCTGACAAGTTCCATCTTATTCCAGGATGACCGACTGACTTCTGTTTTTCCTCCCAGGCCTCTCTGCACCACCACATATCCATAGTTCAGACAGACGAGTTGATCTCCAGCAAGACGTCCCAAAGGAGCCCCCATCCGCTGGACTCCAAAACCACATCAGACGTGCTCAGGTCGGCGCAGCAGGACTCTCAGCTTTTTCCTTTAGCAACTGGAGACTTTTTGTTTGGCTGTTGCCTGATTTTCATGATCATACTTTGCAGAAAGCCAAACAAAAATGTATAAATGTATAATTGAAATAATATCTTATTAAATGATGAAAAGTCAGGTAAAGCAGTAGTAAAAAAACCCACTTTAATTAGCATTCACTTTATACCAGCAAATGCCTTATTGCTCAACATGTGAACAGGAAAATGCAGCTCTAAAAATATGTTAAAATTGAAAAAACAAAAGCCGATTTTAGGCGAGTTCTAGTGAGTGACGTGTTTTTTTTTCCTGCTGCTAACAGTAGATTTTTGATTTTATTCCTGCAGGTTCGTGCTGGAGCAGTACAACGCCCTCTCCTGGCTGACTTGCAACCCTGCCACGCAAGACCGCCGCTCCTGCCTCCCTGTGCATTTAGTGATCCTCATCCAGATGTACAATGCCATCCTCAACATCTTATAGGAGTTAGTGTTCGGAGGCTGGCAGCTGCTTCACGCCTCCAGACCAGGTGCTCGATACCATCCCAAATGTAGCCGCCCCAAAAGACGTGGGGGTGGGGTGGAGTGGGGTGGGAGGGGTTAGCGGGGGGAAGGGTGGGTACTCATTTTGCTCTTGCACTGCCTTTTTGATGGGTCACGCGTTTCCTGAGCAAGAACCTCGCGTCCAGCTTAAGCGACGCGCTCCGGGGCGGAAGGCGGCGGCCGATCGAAGGCGAAAACGGCGTCTGCGTTACGACCGCCTCTGAAAGAAGCCTTGCACAATCACGACCCTTTAACGTAGCCTGCAAAAAGTGCTCTCGTGCCAATCGCAGGGGTCTCACCCGGACAAAAAAAAAAAAAAAAAAAGGGGAGGGAGATGGAGAGTCCGGCATTTGCGTTTCAGACAGCAGCCATAATTTATATTTAAGAATCCTCACCTCCTTGTTCCCACCGTGTCAGTTTCTGAGGAAGCCGAGCTAGGAGGGTTAGCACGACGCTAACGTGCTAACGCGCTAATGTGTAATAACACTATAAGCTGAGAACATTCGCTGTGATCACAGATGACTCCCGTTCGCCATCAGCCTGTCGGTCTGGTGTCCGCTTCTCACCATTGTCGCTCGACTGGCTGAGCCGAGATGACGGAGACGGTTTTCGACGTGAACGCAGCAGCTTGTCTTCTTGCCACGAAGACGTTCCCGAACTCTGCACAGACACTTACACTATGGCCTAAACCAATATGCAAAATCTGAAGCTAAGCTATTAACGAGACTCTGTCAGTTCCACTCCAAGCTGCCTCTCGATGCATTCAGCCCGGACGGGTAACTGACACGGCAGAGAGCCCCGGCTAATTTTACTCCGCAACATTATTTTTGACACATTTGTAATCTGTTGGGTGAGAGCTCCACCGAGGATCCCGCTTTGTTTCACGCTCAAGCCGAGCGCTCGAGAGACGGCGCAAGATCTCCACTGAAGGCGACTCGACTATGGTAACAGCACTTTCGTCTCCCCTCACTGTTTTATGGAGGAGTCCGTTTTATTATTGTTGATGAACTTGCCAACTATTTGACAATGAAATTAAAAAATGTATTTGTTCATAGTGTAAAACAGACTTTACAGAGAATTATTTTTATTAATGAAAAGGGGAGAAAAAAATTGAATAAAAATACATCAAGGCCTTTTTTTTTTCTTCCAAATTCAAATTGAGAGCCTTGCAATCAGAAATGTTAACTCTAATTTTAAAGATAATTGTGACATGTTGAAAAACCATATTTATATATTATATATCATTGTATAATTGCATAAATAACATATCTCTTCTGGCCACCGTTAATGGGGAAAACTTTCGGGATGGGGTTTACACACATACACACATACACGAAATCTTTTAAGAAGCAAACGGTATAAAAATTTATGAAATGAATGCATTAAGGTGCATATTTACTTTTTTATTTACATGTTGGTCTTCTTGCCTTTTTAATTTAATGAGTTAAGTTAAAGACTAAATGACGCAGGAAAGATATATTTATGAAATGTTTTACTGCAAAAATAAACTTGAAATAGGCAATAGATTTAATTCTGTGTATTGGAGCATAAAGCGTTATGTATATTTAACTAATATGCATTATTTGTAAGGCGTTTTTTTTTTCCTCAAAGATGTCAAAATTAACCATCGTTAAAGGCCTGTTGCTCATCCACGGTCACAATGTTTGCTCTGTAATTTCTATACTCCCTTGCATGTTTGTATATACATTTTTCAGCAGTGTTTTCAATTTTCTGAAAGCTGGACATTTCATGCCAGTTTTGAGTTTTATTCGACATGACTCCTATGAAGTTTTGCTTTCCCTTTTTTGGCCTTTTGTTTTCTTTTTCTTTTTTAAATAACACACATTATATCCACCTTGTTCAAATACAGCCAAGGGTGCATTGCCAAGACCCATGTAGACTAAGGAGGAATCCTTTGGGGAAAGATTTGTTACACTTATCATCATTTTGAATATCGAGCAGATCCGTCTCTGGGAAGAGATCTGTCTTTTACACTTTTTTTAAGTAAATTATTCAAATCTGAAAGTTCTCCCGTCTCGAGCTTTGTTTTCCTTCTCATAAAAAAAAGCCAAGCATCACGTCTCTTTTAACCCTTAACCCTTTCATGCGTTTTGTTCTCTTGAGTGGACACATTGAAATCTTATAGGAAAGTGAGTAATTATTTGTCATTGTGAACACAGCACAGCACAGCACACGGTGCACCACAACCAAATGTGACCTCTGCATTTGACCCGTCCGTGAGCAGGGAGCAGTGGGCAACTAGGACGGTAGCAGTGCTTGAGGACGGTACCTTGCTCATGAGTGGTAACTTTACCAGTCTGGGATTCCAACCCACAACCCGTCTGATCACGGGGCGTCAGCTTAGGGGTACAGTCTTGTTTATGCATCCGCGCATCCATGATCAGAAGGTCGCAGGTTCAAATCCAGGGCCGGTAAAGTTACCACTGAGGTACTCATGAGCGAGGTACCGTCCCCAAGCACTGCTCTCCAGGTGCTTGTTAGCTGACCACTGCTCCTTCACGGATGGGTTAAATGCTGTGCTGTGCTATGTTCACAATGACAAATAATCACTCACCATTATTATTTTAAAAAAAGAACTATCTGTTGGTGTTTATCATTCAATATCAGAAGTGTAGTTTTTAGCATGGCTTCAAAGGTTTTCTTGTTGTCTCTCATCTTGATATATGCCTGCTTAGGAAATGTATCTTTAGATCTCTTATCGATGTTAACAGAATTATCAGGAGATTTTTTCCAAAGCCATCGCTACACAAGCAGCTGCAAATTGCCACATCTAGATCCGTTCGGAGGGTCCTATTATTACACTACCTGCTGGCAAAGTGCTGTTCAGCCCATCAGCTGGTGAAGAGCGTGTCTCTGTGCATCAGCGTTTTAAATAAAAGCGGCCGCACGCGTCGGTCTAACCAAGATGACTCATGCCGAAGGCCGAAACGGGCAGAGAATGTCTATTTGGAAGATCAGGGTTGAGTGGAGAGGGCTCGCTTAAGTACGACCCTGGCAATTCAATAACGTGGGGCCTTGGTGCAAGAGCGAGAAAAACAAGAAATCAGCTAAACATAACAATGAGAAAGGGCCACAGAGTGCCGGGTGCAGCAATTGTTGTACAGAGGACTCTGAAGAGTCACTCCCGGGCTCAGGAGCCAGTCTAATGGCGGTCCGTGGAGAGGTCGACGGGGCTAATTGTGTAGCACATTACACACAGATGGCCTATTAAGCCTTGGCCCTTCACTTGTTACCTACCTCCCTGGCCCTCTTTAGCCACCAAATGGCCTCTAAATTGGACAAAGAAATTCAAAATGCACTTTTACCAATATAACCTTTCAAAAACCATTGGAAATGCATATGAGCTTATATGTAAAGTTCCTGTGTATAACACTCAATTCAGCAGTAATTCAGTCTAAATTGTCCCTTTTTCTTTTCACTGAAAATAATCATCAGAACCCTTTATATTAAAAATGTGTGAAAATATTGTACCACGATGCAAGCAGACATCACGACAGGGCCTATCCTCCACAAGAAAACCACCAACAGGTAGTGTTGTAGTTCTCGAGACCAGTTTTTCAAAGTCTCGGTCTTGTCTCGGACTCGGACTCGTATTTGTACTGGGTCTTGTGATGTACTCGGACAAAGAGGACTTGGGATTTGAAGTGCAAACGAAGAGCAGAAACCGTAACAATCCAACCTCACAACCTACAGTCCTGAAAAGATCTGCTGCTAATGTCATGGTACCAGGTACCGCGGGACACCATTAAAGGTCCATGCCTCAGACGGTCATAGCTTTTCATGCAAACACAAGGGCGTTGTTCACAACATTAGGCCGGTGATTTTGATATCGTGGCGATTGGTGTATATTCTTGCTTGTTTCTCAGGTTCAGTGCAGAATAGACATGATGAGACAGGCTATTTCATGACAAGTCATGAGACACTGATTGTTCCAAAATTACTTTCCAAGCAGCAAGTAGGGGCCTGTGCAAACCCAGTGTAGGTTTTCGTGTTCCCACTTCTAATGGTCTTTTGTTATATCTTATTCCACCTGAAAGCCATACATTTATATGTTTGGTTTACTGCACTGTACTCGAACTGCAATTTGGGTAGTAAAGAAATAATCTTGTATTAAATAATTAAACCATGCCATTAGTAAAGGGCTTTAAATTCTGTTACGATCCATAGCTAAGTAATTGAAACAATGTTAAAGTTGTCATCAGTGGTAATACATTTAACAATGCCATTTTTTGTGCATTTTCCATTTGTGTACATAGATCTTGCAGTTGTTGACAGGCTGAAACCCCGTAATGGTGACTGGAAGACTGGAAGTGACATTCTGAGCACGAGAGAGAGAGAGAGAGTGAGAGAGAAGTCCCCACTGTTTGGCCCTTGAGCAAGACTCTTAACCCCAAGTAACTCCAGAGAGACTGTCCCCCTCATTAGGAAATGCAAGTCGCTCTAAATAAGAGTGTCTGATAAATGTTATGAATATATATGGTTCCTCTGTTTGGCCTGCAGCTACGCAGCTCTGTATACAGCAGAATTTGTTTGCCGTGACATTTTACTATGGTCGCCTTCATTAAAACTATCGGTAATTTCTGCCGCAGTTGCCCTTCTGTTGCTTCGTACCAGACGGCATGACCTTTGGGCAACGGTGGACTTTTGTGATCGGAGGATTGCTGGATCAAATCCCAGACTAGTAAGACGGATCACTAAGGGCCCCTTGAGCAAGGCACAGAGCCTGTATGCTGCTGCTCAGGTGCTGAATAGCTGACCACTGCTCTTACATGGAAGGGTTATGGCGAGGTCAGATTTCATTTGCAGTGCGTGATGAAGCTTCAGGGCTCGTGTACAGTCAAACTGTGTTAAAGCAGTTTTTTGCAAAAGGTCGTAAAAGTTTTGGTTCGCCAGTGTGTGATCAGTGCGTGTCTGTTTGTAATCTTAATCATTAAGGGACTTTGAGAAAAGCTGGAAAGCTAACAGGTGAGCTAAGCAATTCGTTAAAATCCTGAATTACCAATAGTTTATAGACTCCATGCTTAAATCGTAATTAAATGAGAAATGTCAGAGTCAAAGTAAACTTTGTCATCTCTGCTATATACTATACAAGTATACAGAGAGTCGAGACGATGTAGTTCCAGTTTTAACAGTGCAAAGAACAAGGAACAAAGAACAAATAAAGCACAGAATATTAATAATAATTTTATAATAATTACAGATTAAGCATTGAACAGAAAGTAAGACTGGGCCAAATTATGCATGTTATACTAAGCTTTTAGCATTTAGCCTCATTTACTTTTATATGTTTTCCTTTTTTATGTATTACCTTCTTCTTTTGGCTGCTCCTATGCCCTCTAAATCTTGCTTAGAAAGTCTGACTTTTTGGGTGTAACCTGTGCATGTTAATGAATCATTATGCCATAATGTGAAATTTAGGAAAAACACCAAGCGAACTAAGTTCACATTTCTTGGACTAAGGTGTTCATGAAGGATTTACTGAAAGCAGGATGAACTGGACAGCCCCTAGCCCTTCATTAGGTGTCCTCTGACCCTAACGTCTGTGTGATGTCTGTCACGACCAGTCTCGGTGAGTGCAGCAGGCTAACGGTGCAGCGTGGTGGGTGGCTGTGTATGTATATATATGTGTGTGTGTGTGTGTGTGTAAGTGGGGCAGTGGCCCCTGCAGTCATACAAGGGTCAGACTGTGCGGTAGGTCAGCCTTATTTGTAGTTGGCCTGTTGTGGTTTTATTAGGTGCGAAGTGCAAACACAGACTCTCAGGCTTTGGGCACACGCATGTACCCCCAACACACACACACACACATACACACACACACACACACACGATACCTAAAGATAAGTAGATATTTTATAAGGTGCTGTGTACTTTTAGTACACATTTTACATAGTGTTTTTTGGTAACCATGATGAGAAACATCACACACACATAATAGTCATCATATGTACAATACTCTGTAATAAGAAAACTGAATTTTGCCCCTTTTTTTTGGTCAAAAATGTGGAAACATGTTTAAGTTGCAGCTGTGAGGGGAAAAGACGTTCAGATGAGACATGCTGCGGATGAGTTCAAATATGCCAGTGATTGGCAACAGACCGAAGTTCAGACGAAGTCGAGGGAAATTTAACTAGATCCTTAAGCGAGCTGAAATTTAAAGCTAGACCACTGTGTCTTTGATCACACCGGGCTAATAGCCAAGGTCAGGCTCGGAGCAGAACAAAATGGTTGGTTTTTGTTTACATGGAACATCTGCTGACAGCTTTTAAAACAATGGCCGCGTCCGATGTGTTACTCGCGCTGTGGCATTGCGTTTCCGACGCCGCCATTTTGATTTCACTGGCGTGCGTTTCTGCTCCTAATGCCACTGTTCCGCACGAATAGTTGGTGTTGCGGGGCCTGACAGGAGAGCTTTCTCTTCCTGACCGTCCACGTCGCGACTGGGAGGGAGAACATCCTTCAGGCCAAATGAAAATTCAACCAAACACTTCAGCCAAGGTAAATATACGGACATTAAAGCTCTGGCCACTTCAAAGTCGGGCCTTTACAGCGCTTCCTCAGACAATATGGCATTAAGAAGAAAACGCAGAACGGAAATATGGGGACTTGTATGGACAAAAAATGACGGAGAACATTGAAGGGTTTATAAACCCACGAGTTCTGGCAAACTGCTGTGGAAACATATCATTTGATTTTGAGGAGAAAATCTGGTGAACGTTCCACTAAAATCGGAAGTGGAAAGTGCACACACACATATATATCACGTTCACAATATAAAAGTACGTCTTGAGGACGTATTTCAACATGTTTCCATGTTCCTTACGTACGTGAGTCAAATGGGTTTAAGATTCCCAAAAGATGTCGGCCTAAAAAGCAAGCACATCCACCCACCCACCCAAGCAAGTTGTAAATATTTAAAAGACACGTCTGCATATAATTTTCGAACATATTTGAACTCTAAACAGCTAAACGAATGCAAATACAGAGATCACAATCTGTGTAGGATACAGATTTCTTGTTTACAAAATGGAGCCGTGATCTATTTTCACTCACTAATGTCTGAGGAGTCGATATTCTGTCCTGAGGGAGCGAAAATTAGTCATCTGTCCACAATTAAAGTCGTGCGTGTTGTGGCTGCCTTGTCAATTCTGTATCTCGCCGCCAGGGGGTGTCGTTGTTCTAAATATCGAACTTAGAGCGCGGTTGCATTTTGACTAGTTGTGTTTAGGACGAAGAAGAAGATACGAACATGCAAACATGTACATACATACATACATACATACATACATACATACATACATACATACATACACACACACACACACACACACACACACACACACACACACAGGTTAATCTTTTGCAGCCGGAGTGTTTTGAGAGTTCTGTGATGCTTGTCATGGAACGCTCACACGAGACTTCTCTCTGTTAGCAAATTCGTTATGGTTTCACCATCACCTCTTAATCAAATCCTGCATGTTTGTCTTCTGTCACCAGAAAACGGTAATATGTCTAGATTTACCCTCATGTAGACAGTTCTTCAAAATTCCAACATGCCTTAACAGTTAGCGAAATATCCATCAACCGTTTCATACATGTCAAATGTTAGTTACTGAAATGCTCATTACATGCAATGCCTGCCTGTTGTGTTGTGTCATTTTGCCTAGTTACAAATGTAACTGATAAACATTTTCTAGGTCCAAATTTGAGATTTTAATGGTTTCATCGTGTTTTGCTTTTCAAAGCAAAACTTGCATTAGGCATGATAACAGTTCTGAATAATAATTAAGCAACAAAACGTACTAATTGGTTAATTACATTTCGTCTGGCTTTAAACAACTTTCCAGGTAAATATTTAGTATGTTCATTACAGGAAACAACTAGCCTTGGGCACACACTAACTCAACATGAACCCACATACCAGCTACAATAATCATTAGGCGTTTTTAACACAGCGTTTCAGACGTCTCTGGTCCCAATTTGATTTTATTGTAAAAGCTTCACCAATGCTTTCCTGCAGAATTCCTGGTTGACATCGTCTGGTAGAAAAGTGAAAAGCGGCTCAGTAGCAGCAAAAACAAAAACAAACGACTCCAAACTAAATAAATCCCGGAACTTCACAATCAAAGCATTTTTCTTATAAAACCACAAAAAAATCCGACACGTGAAATCTAGATTTACACCCTCCTTTACTATAGGGATACACGAAAAAAAAAAAAAATTGACTGTCAATGGTCAGCATCGCTTTTACAAACAAAGCAAAAAAAAAACAAAACACTTGGATAGATAGACAGACAAACAGACAGACAGACAGACAAAGTGTCTCTCTGATGTGATGGTCTTCGGCAGAACTGGCCTATGATCTCTTGACTAGCCAGGCGCAGACTTTGTAGGCTTTAACCGCACATTACTGCGGTGTTCGACGTGCAAATATTCCTGCTCATCAGTTAGCATTTTCAGCCGGCAGATGTTTCCCACTGTCAGTAGGCTGCTGAAACAAGGCAGAGGGAGAACGCCTCGATCTTAACCAGCTGCGTATGGAAAAGCCCCCAGTTCTTACTGCTCTTATTACGGGGGAAATATACAGCAACAGTGCGTTGACCAGCTCACACAAGGGAACCTCTCTCACGCTCACGCTGCTACCACTGACACATAAGTAAAGCCATGTTCAAGAAGAAGCAGGTAAAAGGCCCGTTACCTGATCGAGAATTCTGCTTAATATAGTTTGCGTTAAATGTACATCAATGATTTTCTGATTCAAGGAATGTTTGATGCGTTAACTGTTCTGCATAATATGAAGGAATAAGTGATCCGCTGAAAGTTTTGCTCTCTCAAACACAACAGCCTTGTCCTGCTTTTCCTTAAAATTTATAATCCACAGTATGTTGTAGTGATTTAAAATATAGGGGACATATAATGCACAAACGTAGTACATGATTTTAAAATACATAAACATGAATACAAATAGAGGATTTGAAAAGTGCTTTGTCCGCTGTGTGTGTGTGTGTGTGTGTGTGTGTGTGTGTGTCTGTGTGCACCAATGTGTTGAGAGAGTTTATTATTGTTTCTTTTTGCGTTTTCCCTCCTTTAAACTGATTTTTATTTGTTTTATTAATTCATTTATTTTATTCTATTTATTTACTATGTTATAGCCTAAATACTTGGACAGGCTTAAACAGAAAATAAACATTGAACTTAAAAGTCAATGTAAATGAAAATCGTTTTAAAGAGCAGGGGAAAAAAAAAACGTTTTAAAAGAGACACAGTGTAAATACAACAAACTACAAAATACACTGAATGGAATCGACGTATAAAAAAGAAGTCTGTGATCATTGGAAATGACAGATCCCGAACCATTTGACAGGCGTTGTGGGCATTTCTGAGCTTTTCTCAGTAAAACCGTCTTCACTGTCGTTCTTTTTCACATTTCCCTCTTTTGCCAGATAATGACACATGAAGCCGACCCGGCGGGTCGAAAATTGCCGAGGTCAAATTCTAGAAGTTTGTATTTTTCTTTAGTGGTCTTTGCGGCGGGGGAAGTTATTCTAACAATTTCCCCCCAGTTCGGGCTACATGTTTATATCTCGGCGCACCTCAGGGAAAACACGGCTTTAATTTCCGACGTCACACTGACATATTTACACATAAATTAGACAGCCTTATAAAATAGAAAAAACACACATTATTATAAAATACGTTGAAAACTTACAAAGTGATATAACATGCTCAAGAAATGGCACAATGTCCTGATCATACAGCTTAAAAAAAAAAAAAATTTTTAGCTTATGTATTTTCTTTGTTTATTATTAGCTCATTTCCGATTCACTCTCATTGGTTTAATTGTTTATAACAATAAAACGCGTTCCGAGAAATGTTCCTAAAATTATTCTTAAGTTTCATTATTACTGTAAAAATCGGCTAATGTTAAAAAAAAAGTATGTGACCTAAAACCGATAGCCCAAATTCTGCCTATTAGTATAATTTTAAAACAAATTTATACAGCATGAGTTCAACCACTGCATGGCGCTAAATATCCATATTCTTATGACTAATATCAGTGTCATTGATACTGACCAAAACTATGCTCTGTTTATTATTATTATTATTATTATTATTATTATTATTATTATTATTACATGTCTTGACTCTAAAAGGATCATATATACCACGGGTCTAATGCAGAGTATGTGGAGAAATTATGTGATGTGGTCACATT
>JAVGVS010002408.1:0-11668 GCA_032718565.1 Distichodus sexfasciatus
ATTATATTATTATTATTTAGATTCATATTCTTGCTGATTTGTGTTAAGTGCATTCCTGCACTAATTTCCTATATTTAAAAAATCACCTATCAACTTTTTAAGGTAAAGAAGTTAAGGAACTTTCACAATGTTGGGTATAAAAATTATGCCCTTTGGGGGATTCTGTTAGAAATTTCCATAAAGAATGACTGAACTTTTGATAAGCCTTGAATTTTTGGTTTTGTCTTTTCCATCATTACAAGTGTCATATCTAGCTACTTGTTGCGGTCCTTTTTGCGGAAGACCCACTTCAGGCCTCCTACAAACTCTCCTGGTTCTTGTTCTTGTTCTGATGCTCTTCCTCTTCTCTCTGACTCTGTTATTCTCATCACGGCTGACTGATAAACCTCCTGTCGGAGTAAATGAGTTTCACTGAGCTCGGAGACTTCCCGTCTCAGTGTCTCAATCTCTCTGTTCTTCTCCTCCATCTGCCTGTTGAACTTTTCCTGCATCTTGGACGCTGATATGAAAATGTTTCTCTGGAGTTCAGGTAGGACGATCTTCATGAGGTTTCTCTCTGCCTCCATCCTGGCCTCTCCTTCATACTTCTCCATCATCTCCTCCATCTCCCGTCTGTATCTTTCCTCTATCTCTTTTCTTTCCCACTCGCTCTTTTCTTTCTTGCTGTTGATTATATTTTCCATTTTTATCTTCTGCTGCACATTTTGCTTCAGTTTTTTTTGCAACTCTCCCTTAAGGTTATCATCTGTTTCCTCTGCCATTTTTCTCTCCAGCTGTGTTATTCTTACATCTAGAGTTTGGATATCTTTCTCGTGCATCTGTATTTCTCTGTTAAATTCTCTCACACACTCATTCATTGCTTTTGTAACTTTATCCATCATCTCTTTTTCCTGTTTCGCTCTCCTCTCTTCTCTTTCTTGCATGATTAATTCCTCCATTGCTCTGATCTGAGATTCTGTCTCCTGGTAGATCTCACTGCTGTACAATGCTCCTCTGTTTCCTTCGAGCATCTTTTCAATCTTCTCCACCAGCTCTGAGACCTGAGAACCTTCACCACTCTCCTTAATGTTGAGACAGTGAAACCTATTCCCACATTTCTCTACAAGTCTCTGAATCTCCTGTGTTCCTGATTTGATGAACTCTTCAGCGTTCTCTTGCAACTCATCAGTAACAGTGAAAAGAATGATGGTGTTCCTCCAACATCTCACCCCAAAAATCTCCTCCATTTTCTCCAGCATCCCTCTCTCCTCTCCTGTAGACTGCTTGACTGGTAGGACTAGGAGGAAGGCGTGGGGTCCTGGGGCAGACAGACGGACACAGTGTCCTACATCCTGTCTCAGCTCCTCCAGAGAGAGTCCAGGGCAGAACCAGTCAGGAGTGTCCACCATAGTCACCTGTCTCCCAGCCACCTCCCCCTGTTTGCTCTCACTCTGCTGTCTTTCTGTAGATGTGGCAATCTTGCTCGTCTCCTCTCTGACCAGGATCAGGTTTCCAGCTTCAGTCTTTCCAGACCCAGTCCTCCCCAAAAGCACCAGCCTGAGATCTGATACTCGAACTGACTCTAGAGACTCTTGGCAACACTGTTCTTCACTCACTGTATGTTAACAACAATCAGTGATGTTAGTCAACAATGTGAAAAGCTCTCAATATATGAAATATAAAGAATCAAAAGTATAATAAGCAAAATAGCTTACTTGCTGGAGGAATTGCCTCCACACTATTTCTTTTGTTGATTATTACTGACTTTAAATTTTCTTCCTTTTCTGTAAAACAACATAGCCAGAGGAGGAAGAAAAATCATTCTAGATAGTGAGTTGAACAGTGAATGAATAATGCTTTCATGATTACTTATTCACCTTGCTTGTTCTTTCCTTGTTCCTTGTTCCTTCTCCTGACTGGGTGTGATGTCTCTGGATCTCTACCTTCCCACAACTGCTGGTTTCTCTCTATTTGCTCTGTCTCTTTTGTGTCTCTCTCAGGTAGAAATGTCTTTTTCTCTTCAAACTCCTTGTGCGCAGTGTTCAATAAAAGCCTCATTTCATCTAATTGGAGTCTCATCTTCTGCAGTTCCTCTGAAGTTTGTTTCCATTCCAGCTTAGATATATTTAGCTGTTCTTTAGTTGTCATCAGTGCACTGTTCTTCTCTTCCAGCTCAGTTATAAGGCTTTTCACACATGTTTTGTGTTCTGAAATGAATACAAGCAAGAGGTAATAAAGCCAGTGTAACTTGTAGATGAAAGATCATCTAAAATGTAACAGCCTGTTAACATAGTACCAAAGTACATTTACATTTACATTTATAGCATTTAGCAGACGCTCTTATCCAGAGCGACTTACAACAGTGCTTTGTAGTCCAAGGCTGTTCTTAGATCTGTAAACTATGTCAAGAACTGTAGTTAAACCAAATTACCGCAGCCTAAGTTTTATACTTTATACTTAGAGAAAAACGAAAGTTCACAGACAGACATGTTAGTGGTTTTTTTATTGTTTTTTTTGTTTGTTTGTTTGTTCGTTGATGGGTAAGACAACATAGATAGTAAGATAGAAATTAATCCCCTAGATAAAGTAAAGATTTTCATGTATCAAATTTACTTTCTGTTTATGTATTATGTATATATTATTACATTTTCTGTATTTAATTTTGAATTCATGATTTGTTTTGGAGATAGCAGAAGCTGAAGACAAAATGTTTTGTATAAAATCTAAAATTAGATTGTTTAGATTGTGGGCTACAAGAAATGAATTGAAATTTCTTTCATACTCACTAGTCAAAAGAACAGAATCTTCCATTTTCATTCTCTCTGCTTCTACCCATTTTCTGCCCCACTGTAAAAAAAAACAAAAACCAAATTCAGTCAAGAAACTGCTTATAAAAACAGTTACATGCTACAATATTGAACTTCTTAAACTATTCCATGACGAGATACAGGCAGAACAGCTTAAATGTCACTTAACTGTTCACATATTTCAACTTGTACTAGTGTACTACAAAAATACAAAATAGTTCGGTGTTGGTAAACAGCACAATTAAATACTATAAGAACTAAAATTTTAACTTGATTTTTAAACTGAACTTTTAATATATATATAGTGTGCTCACCTGTTGTATACAGATACGTGGAATACCCTAAAGAAAAATGGTTTATTAGTATGAAATCTAAAAATGCACAGCATGAAAAACAGTTAGCTGTTCTTGTATGACAGTACTGTATTCGGAGGATCTAAAATACCTGTATTAAAAAGCCAAGCACAATAATAGACATTTGGATAATTTGATAGTCATGCTCTTTATAAATACATTTAAAATTTTCTGTTGGGTTTACAATTTCATTTCAAATAAATCATCTTTTCAAACTAACCCTACAATACCTCCAAGACATTTTACACTCCTCTATACTAGAACTGTTATGTGCTCTTGATTAATTAGTTCAGTTGACTTGCAAAAAATACATGACATTTGGTGCAACGTATACCAAGAAATTTAAGAAATTAAGAAATGCATCCAGGTGATTCTTGGTGAAAGTGAAAAAAACTAATATAGAAACAACAATGAATTACCTCAAAAAGACTGCTCATATTAGGAAAAGAACCTATGAAATGTAATATGGAAAAGTTAGTGCCAGAACATTAAGCAACATAAGCAATTTCAGTTTAACTTCTTATTGTTGGCTTATTAGTCTCACCCACACAGTGATTTTGTGAATCCATGGATATTGTTACTGAAAAATCACAAATCAACTAATATTCTAATGGGCAAATTTGTTCTACTTTTCACTTCCATTTTTCATTCCAGTGCAAGACCAGTGATTGATATGTTCTGCAGATGTGTTTATGTAGAATTGAGTTCATAAATACTCACTCCACCACACTCTCACTGTCAGCTCCTCCCTTCTGTCTCCATCAATGACCTGACACAGGTAATGTCCTATGTCCGATTCTCTACAGTCTTTCAGCTGTAAGGAGACATTTCCTCTCTCCAGCTCCTGAGTGAACAGACTCACTCTCTCTTCATAGCCCCTTCCCCCTGTAAACTGTCTGTTCTTGTAGAGACAAACACAGTCTGTCCCTTTAAACCACCTGATCTCTAGGTAAACAGCACTGAATTCAGGAGACAGGTGACAGGAGAGAGTGATGGGGCAGCCAATTTTAGCTGTTTGGTTCAGGATGGCAATGAGTTTAAGTTCACCTGAGAAGGAAACAAAACCAATTGTTTGAGCGGTTTTCATGAATATGCTGTAGTCCTTAAGCAACACTGACATATTTGGCCTATTTATTTTACAGTTGCACAAGTTGTGTATGTCTCATACATATCTCTTTAATACATATAGGCCTACAGTCTATGATATGATTACTATATTGTAAATATTTCAAAAAGACTCTCTCTCAGACCCACCCATATTTTGTGGGTGTTTCTTTATTACAAAATGTTACATCTCCCCGCTGTATGTCATACAAAATACAAAGATAAAGTACGCATGTGTTCAAAAGGCACATAGGTCAAAATGAAACACCAAAACCTTCATGTCGGATGCAGTGTTGCGATAACGCGTGTTACTCTAGTTATTTTATTAAATTTACATTGTGTTGGTTTCTTTACTAATCACCATGACACGATAGAAGGTACACTGACTGTAAACGTAATATTGACTAAGAGTTACATACTGTTGGCTGATGGAGCTTCCATTTCGTCTAGTCTTTTAGCTAAAAGAGAGAGCAAGTTTTACTTTCACTTCGCCAAAAGCAAAACCGCTTAACTACTCAGACGACGCACCTTCCATACACTCACCCGTGCTCCGGAAAAGAGCACTTGATAATATTCTATACAATCAAATCCTTTTTGTAAATGGCACTGTTCAAAAAAAAAGAAAAGTCGACAGCGAAAAAAGGGGAGTTGAACATAAGAGGGGAAGAAAGTGAGCCTCTAAAACTGTTCAACTGTTAAGATATGTTGAGGTTTATTTTCTATAAAATTGGTTGAGACTGTTGCGTCAAAATATGATACAGAAAAGGGGAAATTCAAGCTTTCCTCCCTTTTAATCTTTGCACTAGTGCACAATTTTCACATTTTAGTTATTTTCTCTTATTTTGAAATGCAGCCCTACTTTTATTTAGTAAATGAGAGAACATACATATCGGCAGTCATACATGTATGTTCAGTTCTCTGTAACGTGATAATAAATATTGTCAAAATGTTTTTGAATTGTACTGAATTAATTTGATTTGACAGTCAGGTATTGATGACATGCAATGTTGATACAACTAATAGGCTACTTTAATATATATCACACTAAATAGTTATACATTATGATCTTCTGGATCTTTGCTTCTGGAAATTTTCTCTAACTGGACCTGGATTCAATTTTAGTTGAATACCCCTGATCTAGACTATAGAATCCCCTCGACCAATACGTCTTTCGCTAGCCTGCGTGTCCGTGGCGGTCCAGAGCTTGGCGCTGTTGTTAAAGACCGCACCAAAGTCTGGTCGAGTTGCCAGATTGGGAGGGTTCGATCCAATCCAATTTCATTAGCTTTTTACAGCAGACTTTTCCCCTAAAGCAGAATGACATATTGCTTGCCCAAAGCTCCTGATCAACACGTCAGGCGAAAGGAAAAACTGTCTCTATAGTGACTAGATTGATAGATAGATATGGAGACATACAGAACTTGTACTGAGTGAGAGTAACTTCATTTCTACTAGCTCTGTTTTGTTTTTACCAAGTCAACACCACCACTATATAACTTAAAGTTAATGTGGTTGTTAACTATAATAGTTAACATACAGCTAATGGACTTAAGTGTTTTGCATTTGATTATTAAGGGTTAATATGTGGTATTAAAGCTCTAAGTACATTTGACGCAGGTTGATATGGTGCAAGTTGATGCGATTTCTAAAAGACTATTTTCTATTTTGCTTGTCATATATTTGGAATTTTTCAACATTTAGCGGAATTGTGTCTAATTTTTTTTGAATATCTACGGGGCGGGGCATTATCCGAGGCATAATCTGGCAACCCAGATGTCGAACCGCGCCACTGCCATTTTCGTTTCTTTGTATCTTCCCGGGTGCTTGACAAATTAACTTGTATTCGATGGGGTCCAATGTTGGTAAACCTCCGGCCAATTGCCCCCTGTGTAACCGCGAGTGTCGGAATCAGACAACACTACGATGCAGTCACACTTTTTGTCAGGGTTGTATTGGGGAATTATGGAGCGTCTCCGCCGCTGGTCCTTATTATTGTCCCGAATGTAACTATGAATACAGGAAGCTGCCAGACTTCGATGGAGCGTCCACCTCTTATGGCGCGAACACAAGTACATTTATATTTACCGAATTTGTCTTGCAGTTATGACTGCTGCTGTATATTTTTCAAATCTCATGTTCTGTTCACCTGTGCGATGTTATTGAAACATGCCGCCTTAACGGACCTATTAATGTAAACAAACAAGCTGTCTTAAAGGAACTTTATCTAGTGTAAACATGCAATCCTAAAAGAACCCTAACTAGTGTAAATATGCAACCTTAAACTAACATTAGGATTGTGTAAACATTCTACACGGCAACATTTACTCGTATATACGTGCTACATTAAAAACTTCCCTTTATTTATTTGTCTAGCGCTTTTAACATTAGTCTAAACCCTAACAGAACTTCGACTGGTGTAAACATGTACCTAAACTAACGTAAAACTGTGCCTATTGTAGTGTAATTTCACGAAGACTTCTACTAGTTTAAACTTACAGCGTTAACAGAACCTTTAATGGTTGAAATGTGCGTCTAAACAGAACATTTACTGTAAAAGCGCTGCCATAGCGGATCTTTTACTTGAATAAACATTGTATATTAACGCAAATTCTACTATTGTAAATGTGTAGCATTAACGGATCATATGCTATAATAAACATGTTACTATAACTCAATATTTCCTCGTTTAGGTAGTGTGTTGACTTGTGTGCCATGTATCTATCTAGATATTAGCGATTAAAGCTAGTTATCACTTGAAAATTTGTTACTTCAAACCAGCAAAATTACGGGATGATCATTCAGAACATTTGACTGTGATTCCCTGCTAACACCAAAGGCTAAATTAAAAAAAAACAACAACAGTACCTTTATTTGGGGAAAGTTTTTAATTATGAGAAGCTTAAGTATAAAAGCATAGAAGTCTGACTTTACTTAATACGATCAAGTTAACACTGCTTCTAACAATGCCGTATGTGCTTATGAAAATTTAATTTCGGAAGTGTCCTGACCTAAAGTACTGTCAAACATATGTAGGTTTTGGGCTAACTCAAATATTAAGCCTAATAATTTAAAATTCTGTTTTGTTTTTGGGATGTGATTATTAGTGAATGTTGTAGAAACCCATATGGTTGGAATAGAAATCTTCAGATGTTCAGACAGACCTAAAGACCTGCTTTAATAACCCTGGTGTAGACATTGCCTTGATAACTGAACTAAAAGTTACAAATACATTGGCAACTTTGATGTACTTGGTTGTAAAGCTGTGGATAAATTGCAATCCTTTCTCCCTTGTTTTATAGACTGGACTGTTGGAAAGAGACTCTCTGAACGATATGGACCCAAAAAGGTTCTTGGAAAGAGGAAGTTTAGTTCGACTTTCTTCAACCAGGGCGGCAGTGGTTATATTTTAGGAAGAGCTCCTGCTAGCAATGACACAGCCACCATCAGCAATTCGTCTGATGAAGGCAGGATGGCAAAAAAGAAAAAGGTCAACGAATCACCCCCATCGGAACATCAGAGGAAGTGCGACATATCCACAGAACAAGGCACACAGTCATCGAATAGCACATCATCCAAAAAGGCTTCAAGCACTGAATCGTCAATGGACATGAATGCAGATGTAATTATGATCGATGAAATGCCAGAGCCATCTTGTAGTACGACAGATACTTGCCAGTCCAAGCTGCAACCATCAGCCGTAAGCCATTCCAAGGAATCGATCCCAAAATCTAGCAGATCCTTCTGTAGTTCTGAAGAACAAAAGCAAAGCCCTCCGACTCTCATCTTAAATGAGAAATCTCTGGAAACCAGCAAGACCCCTAATACGCCCAAGGAGAAGGCTTCGCGCGCCAGCTCTGTTCCCTGCCATTACTGTTCCAGCCAAAACCCGAAGTCAGCGGTGAAGACGTGTTTGGTTTGTGGGGCTTCCATGTGCGTGGAACATCTGCGGGCCCATTTGGAGTCTCCGGTGTTCCAGGGCCACCCACTAGTGCCAGCTGTGGACGACGTGGCGGCTTACAGATGCCAAGAGCACCAGGAGATGAACCGCATCTTCTGTCGTCCTTGCGGAGTTTGTGTGTGTACTGTTTGCACGGTGATCGGCTCCCACAAGGACCACGCCTGCATCAGCATCAAGGAAGCTGAGAAAGAGCTCAGGGTATGTTAATATGGACAAGCGTCAAAAGTATTTTTGGTGTCGTAATCCACAGACACTTTCTTCAAAATCTTATATTAAATTTTTATAGTCAGACTTGCATTAAAATGCCTCATGACCTTATGCTTGATCACTCAGGCCATGCTAAAATGTGAAATGGAAAAGATACAGACCAAGGAGACTGCTGTCTTGAACAGGGTGACTGATCTCACGGAGAAGAAACGTGATGTACAAGTAAGTGTTTGGCTCTTTTGTATGTAGATAAGAATATATGTGAGCTTCCAAACTCTGCATTTGTCATTCAAACAAAACTGCAAAGTGACACTTAACCTTTACAGTGAATGTAGAGAGAGACAGTGTTGCAATGGCCATGCCAAATTGCTGAAACTGTTTTTAACTTCTTTTAGGAGATGGTTAGTGGTGCACGGACAGCTGTTGCACAACAGTACCAAGCCATCCGAGAAGCCCTGGAGCTAGAAGAGCAACATGCTTTGAGCTGTGTGGCCCAAGAGGAGACCAGAGTCCTGGGAAGCGTTAAAGAACATCTCGACGTGCTAAATAATTCCCTCCAAACCTTCCAGAGCATGTTCAAGTGTCTGCAGACTCTAGCTGAAGTCCAGGGTGATGCTGGCACTCAGGGCCAAGCTTTTATCATGGTACATTTTACATTTTCATTTAAAATCTAAAAACTGTATCCATTTTTAAAAACCTGCTTAACTGTCTAATAAAGCAGTAAAACATGATTAATAACAGCGGAATAGACTCGGTATATCTTTTCTTCATTACAATGCAATTATTATTTTTAATTAATCATGTTGATGAATATTTGTTTTTTAGGAATACAGAAAAATAACTAAAGGGTAAGTTCTTCTATGTGGAAGTAAAATGATGTTGTTCTTATCTCGGAGAATTTGATTTTGTTTCTTGCCTTTAATTATATTATCAGCTTTATCTGTTCGACAGTAGGAATGATCATACTTCGCTTCAATGCGTTTTTTAGGTTGAATGGACAATTGGAGGATGTGGAAAACCTGGAGACAGTTGAGGACGTTAATCAGGGCCGGCTGAGCTGCTTGCAAGAGTGGGCAGAAAGACGACTCGATGCCGTAGTGATATCTACGCCACACAGAGACCCTTTAAGACTTCTTTGTGAGTATTTCACCACTGTAATTGCAGAAAAACAAATGAAATTGAGTTTTTTAAATAAACTTATTGATGTAACTCATCATTTAGGTGGATACAATGAAGATATGCTTCTACAAATAAAAATAAATATAAGTAAATATAAACAGATATACAAAGCATGTCACAGCCTGAACTGTCTATCGGTCCCTTTAGGAACTCCATATATCCGCAATCTATGTGTTAATTTGTAAATTAAAATCATTTTAAAATAGTCTCTAATTTTGGTCTGTTTGTCCCGCAGATGGCTCGTGCCCAACCCTGGATCCCGACACAGTGCATCCAAAACTACTCCTTTCTGCGGAAAACAGGCGAGTGGAGCACAGCGAGGCGCAGCAGTCTTACCCGGAGCTGGAGTCTCGCTTCACCGTCTTCCCCCAGGTGCTGGGCTCCAAGTCCATGTCTCAGGGCCGCCACTACTGGGAGGTGGAAGTCTCTCTGGACGAGGGACGTTGGAAGGTGGGCGTGTGCGACGGTCAAATAAGCCGTAAAGGCCAAAAGGACACTTGCCGAATCGGCTTCTACCCCAACTCCTGGTGCCTGGTGTGTGAGAAGGGCAAAGTGGAAGCGCTGCACAACAAGGCGAGCTCGCCGGTCTGCGCCACCGAACTCCAAAAAATCGGAGTTCTCCTGGATTTCGATGAAGGCTGCCTCTCATTCTACAGTGTGTCCGAAGACGGATCGCTCACTCTGCTCTACAGCTTCCAAAACGAATTTCCGGAGCCGCTGTTTCCTGCACTGGCCATCTCCAAAACTCAGCTCACTATCTGCGACCTGTTCGCTGGAACAACTACAAACGAGACCAACTAGTAGACCACATCACACTTTTATATTTTCTATTGAAGTACATATCAGATACCATACATTTAAAGGTCTTACGTTTTCTTTATCTTCAAATTTAATATGAAACTTTTTCTGTTGTATGTTACAATCCATGTGCAACATTTAACATGAACCTTTTGATTCACTTTTTTATCTTTCCATGTTTCAAGTTATTCCATTTATACAAAATTAAAAATGTACTTTTATGCTTTTTTTTAAAGAACAATTTTTTAAAAAACAGTGATACATAACCACTATTAGTGATAATTCACAGGACATTTTAGCACAATACATCAAATACTTTCAGGCAATTTAGCTGATATCCATAACATTTTTGGAAGCAAACTAAAGTTGTTTTTTTGTGTATTTTCTGCTGCCACAATTTTGTTTTCCTCATTTTCTTTGACTTTGTTGCAGTTGTTGAAAATATTTTTTCTTAAGAGTCCACTACAGCTGAAATGGCTTACTGCCAAGTAATGAATTAAAGCAAGTGTTGGTCATCCTGGTCCAATGTTGTGGTTTAAAGATTACTGATGTACTTGCATGCCAGTTTCCTCTGTTTGCTAGTTAACATTTTTGTTTTAAAAACATTTTGTCTTTGCAGCACATCCAGGTCCAGCAGATGAATTTTCTTACAACAAACAAAAGTAAACCAAATAAAACAGCTAGGATACAGTTTATTTCCAGATGAGGACATTTTTCTTCAATGCCACAATGTATATCAAAAATATTTTCCATTTATGTCTATAGAGTTATAGATATGAATATGAACGCAATCTGCGGAGGTTGAGAAAAAGTTATTTTAACAATCTGTTGTGTATATGCATATGAATAGGGGCTTTAAAATATAAAATATGTAAAAAAAATATACAGTATATATAAAAATAAAATCTTCTCATCCATACATCTTGCTTTTTGCTTTAGAATTTTTGGGTGACACTTTGTTCATCTTTATTTGAAATTACTTGTTTTAGGAATGGTTGTTCAAAAGTTGTACTAAATATTTTTTAAGGTATTTATGCAGTAATAAAGTTTCCCCACATGGGGTCACTGTCCACCAGTTAAATCTTCAAACCTGTTAGCAATAATAAATCATGTATAAAAACATTTGTGATGGTGTCTGTTCTGGGAAGTAAGAAAAGCAATTTTACAAAGTATTTTATTAATGTTAAGGTATTTAATTAATGTTTTACACTTAAGTCAACCTTAAAAACGCCTCTGTTATATTTACCAAACGTTGAAGACACCCGATTATTATTATTATTATT
>JAVGVS010002409.1:0-11668 GCA_032718565.1 Distichodus sexfasciatus
TACGAGAATAAAGTCGAAATGTTACAAGAATAAAGTCGAAACTACGAGAATAAAGTCGAAATGTTACGAGAATAAAGTCGAAATGTTACGAGAATAAAGACGAAATATTACGAGAATAAAGTCGAAATGTTACGAGAATAAAGTCGATTTTGACGTGAATGTTTAAGATATGTTCTGTACAAGCACGTCGTCTGCGTCAGTGAGTTAACTCTACGGAAGACCTTGCCAACATCAACCGTCAAAGGTAAGGTTTATTAAAATCTCTTTAGTTAAATGTAGTTTGATATAATTTGATTCGACTTTATTCTCGTAATATTTCGACTTTATTCTCGTAGTTTCGAGTTTATTCTCGTAGTTTCGAGTTTATTCTCGAAATATTACGAGTTTCATCTCGTAATCTTAGATTTGTTTTTTTTTTTAAGGTGGCACTCCGATTTTTTTTTTTTTAAGGTGGCACTAAAACGCCGTCGTAATATATTCAAAACGAATTAATTAAAAAAACTACATAATCAACCGGTTGATTGGTTATTAAAATAATCTTTTACTGTCACAGCAGATCACACAATCGCAGGAGAAAGAAATGACACTTCAGGCCACTGTCAATATTAATCAATATTAACCTAAAAACAAAAATGGATTTTGAATTTTGGCTACGAATTCATTTTTTGGGGGCTTGTAGCAGTTTCGCTGCGGGTTATTTACACGTACGTTCGAATAGTGAGTTGAGTTTACATTTAGGTGTACAGTATCAAGTGTGTGAGCTGCCCACAACTAGAGCTGAAACGATTATTCGAATGACTCGAAAAATTCCATTACCAAAAATGGTCGAAGCGGATTTTCTAGAAGCGAAGCTTTTATTCGCTACAGCATGCGCCGCTTGTGTTTCACACAGACGCTTATTAACGACGCACAATATGAACCTTGAACTTCATGTTTCTTCATTTTCAACTGAATACAACAACATAAAGCGTATATGACTAACTTCTACTCACACTCCAATAAGCCTAATAACAAACGTAGTGTCATTTTTGTTTTTTTTTTGTTTTTTTTTTAAATGTATCCGATTACTCGATTAATCAATAAAATCATCGATAGATTATTCGATTACAAAAATGATCATTTGTTGCAGCCCTACCCACGACACCAACTATTCCCCCATATCATCGTCTAGGGCTAGGCAAAATGACCTTCACAACTATGTGAAACTTCACCTCGGGTAAAATTAACAAACGATTTTTGGGGGGTTTTTTTTGTTCGTTTGTTCTTTGTTCCTCATAGTCCACGGACCAGGTTCGTTCTGTAAATATGATATAAACTATTAAAGCTGGGATAGTTTTTTTTCTAACGAAAGGGTGGATATCGTTCTCATTTTAACACAAGTGAACAGATGCAGTTGCAGACTGGATGAGAAACAACAATAGGGCTGCAACAAACGACTATTTTTGTAATCGAGTAATCTATCGATTATTTTATCGATTAATCGAGTAATCGGATTTAAAAAAGTAAATGAAAATGACAATACATTTGTTATCAGGCTTATTCTACTGTGAGTAGAAGTTTGTCAAATACGCTTTATGTTGTTGTATTCAATTGAAAATGAAGAAACATGAAGTTCAAGGCTCATTTTGAATCAGTTTGGCCAATAAAATGAGTTGCTTTTGGCCTTTCTGGAAGAGAACTGCATTTCCCACAATCCCCGAGCCACGTCACAATCAAGGGTTCAGCGCGTTTCGCAATGAACTATGAAAAAAAATTGATGGGAAAATCTCAATAAATGTCTGTATTGTGAGTGGAACGCTGGTTGTTGTGGTTATTTATCAGCTAAATTACGCGTTTTGTCTGTAATAAAGGGGATGTTTTGACGGAAACGGAGCGTTTTAGCGAGTAATGGCACTTACAAACAGCGTGCGTGTTTACATCGCAAAAAATGTCATTTATGCGTTTTCATGAATTTACTTCTGTTTTTGTGCACGGAATATCTCACAAATACGTTCACATACAGAGGGATCTATTCCCGCCTCGATCGCGCCACTGAAAATATTGTGCGTCATTAATAAGCGACTGTGTGAAACGCAAGCAGTGCATGCTGTAGCCATTTAAACGACTTAAACGAAGCTTCGATTCTAGAAAAATTGCCTTGACCATTTTTTGTAATCGAATTATTCGAGTTATTCGAATAATCGTTTCAGCTCTAAACAACAACAATTGATATAACACATGCACGATTAAGTCGCTTGGAGGTTCGGAATATCGGTTTCGAATCATTTTCAAATAACTGGCCAACCACTGGACAAGTAAAGTGTCGAATTTATGAAGTATTTTTGAAGTATTTTGTCCTGATAACAGCTTTGCACACTTCTGACATTCTTTCAGTAAGCTTGATGAGGTATTGTCCTGGAATGGTTTTCCAACAGTCTTGAAGCAGTTCCCAGAGATGCTGAGCACTCGTTGGACGCTTTGCCTCCACTCTGCGGTCCGGCTCATCCCAAACCGTCTCAACTGGGTTTAGATTGTGGAGGCCAGATCATCTGATCATCTGATCATCTTCTTGGTCAAACAGCCCTTACGTAGCCTGGAGGTGTGTTTGGGGTCATTGTGCTGTCGAAAAACGAACGATGGTCCCACTAAGCACAAACCAGATGGTATGGTAGCCATGCTGGTAGCCAAGTGTGCCTTGAATTTGGACTAAATCACCAACAGTGTCACCAGCAAAACACCCCCACACCATCACACCCCCCCCCTTCCTCCTCTTCCTCCTCCTCCTCCTCCTCGTCCTCCTCCTCCATGCTTCACGGTGGGAACCACACATGCAGGGACCATCCGCTCACCTTTTTTTTCCGTCTCACAAAGACGCGGTGGGTGGATCCAAAAATCTCAAATTTGGACTCCGATTTTCACTGGTCTAATGCCCATTCCTTGCGCTTCTTGGCCCAAGCAACTCTCTTTTCTTCTTATTGTTCTCCGTCGGCAGTGGCTTCTTTGAGGCCCGGTTCGCGCAGTCTTCTCGAAAGCGTTGATGCCGAGACGTGTCTGCTACTTTTACCTTCTGAAGAATTGATGTGGGCTCTAATCTGAGGTGCTGTTAATGTGCGGTTTCTGAGGCTTGTAACTCTAATGAATTTCTCCTCTGCAGCAAAGAGGTAACTCTTGGTCTTCCTTTCCTGGGGCGGTGCTCACGAGAGCCGGTTTCATCATAGCGTTTGATGGTTTTTGCGATGCACTTGAGGATACATCGAACGTTCTTGAGAATTTCCCGATTGACTGACTTTTATGTCTTAAAGTAATGATGGACTGTCGTTTCTCTTTACTTAGTCGGGGGGTTCTTGCCATAACCTGGAGTAGAACAGTAGTCAAACAGGACTATTCATGCTGCACCAACCCTACCTCTGCATAACACATCCGACAGTGTTAAACACATGAAGAAGGCAAACAAATTCCACCGATTAACCCTTGACAAGGCACTACTTCATGAATCGTATTGAAAGAATGCCAAGAACGTCCGAAGATGTCATCAAAGCGAACGGTGGCTACTTTGAAGAATCTAAAATCTAAAATCTATTGTTGTTTGTTTAACACTTTTTGTTTCCTACATAATCCCATATGTAGGGCTGCAACAAACGATTATTTTTGTAATCGAGTAATCTATCGATTATTTTATTGATTAATCGAGTAATCGGATAAAAATGTAAATGAAAATGACAATACATTTGTTATTAGGCTTATTCTACTGTGAGTAGAAGTTTGTCAAATACGCTTTGTGTTGTTGTATTCAATTGAAAATGAAGAAACATGAAGTTCAAGGGTCATTTTGAATCAATTTGGCCAATAAAATGAGTTGCTTTTGGCCTTTCTGGAAGAGAACTGCATTTCCCACAATCCCCTGCGCACGCCTCGGAGCCGCGTCACAATTAAGGGTTCAGCGCGTTCCGGAATGAACTATGAAAAAAAATAGATGGTAAAATCTCAATAAATGACTGTATTGTGAGTGAAACGCTGGTTGTTGTGGTTATTTATCAGATAAATTACGCATTTTGTCTGTAATAAAGGGGACGTTTTGACGGAAACTGAGCGTTTTAGCGAGTAATGGCGCTTACAAACAGCGCGCGTGTTTACATCGCAAAAAATGTCATTTATGCGTTTTCATGAATTTACTTCTGTTTTTGTGCACGGAATATCTCACAAATACGTTCACATACAGAGGGATCTATTCCCGCCTTGATCGCGCCACTGAAAATATTGTGCGTCATTAATAAGCGTCTGTGTGAAACGCAAGCGACGCATGTTGTAGCCATTTAAACGACTTAAACGAAGCTTCGATTCTAGAAAAATTGCCTCGACCATTTTCTGTAATCGAATTATTCGAGTTATTCGAATAATCGCTTCAGCTCTACCCATATGTGTTCCTTCATCATTCTGATGGTTTTTATAAAGATTTCAGTTGCAAAGTGACACAAAAGTGCAAGATTCTTAATTTTTTGGAAGAAAACTGTAATTAAATAACATTGCAGGCTAGTTTTTTTTTTTAATCGTAAACTGTCTTAAAATCAGACCTGAGCATATTCTCGATTTGAAAAGGTTTAGACAAAAATTAGCATTGCAAAACGTGTGTGCTGTGTCTAAGACCTTAGTGCAAAAGAGATCAAATCTAAAGCCTGTACTTTTGTATAAATTACCCAAAAAACCTGGAGGACGGGACGCGTTGGGATGCAACTAGAACCACTCTGTAATTTAATCAATGCTCTTTAAAGAGTAATCAAAATGAATCGTGAGACCAGGAAAGATCGGCACCTGAAGATCTCAGTCACTGCTGGTTATATTTACTCCGTTGACGGTCTTTCAGGCCATTTTTACTTCTGGATTTTTTAAGTGTATTAATTAACAGCTTCAGTAAGTACAGTTCAGCTCATATTGCTTCCGGTTGCCTTGCCTGGGCTGAGCAGAAAAGAATATTAAATCATTTTTATACAATATACAGTAACACGATATACAGTAATAAAGGAACACAGTTGCTTTGCATGACGTTTGAGGCATTTGTAGAGTTTGAGGCTTAGGTAGAGTTGTTAGCTCTACAGTTTGTGCTGCCTACTAGAAGGTTCGCCCCGTGATCAGAAGCTCGCAGGTTCGAATCCAGGGCCGGTAAAGTTACCACTGAGGTGTTCACGAGCAATCATTTTTATATAATAAGGTGGCGTAACGGCAAGGCGTAACCGTCCCCAACGCTGCTCCCCGGGCACTGCCCTCGTTAGCTGCCCACTGCTCCTTCACGGAGAGGTCAGATGCGGACGTCACATTTCGTGGTGGTGCACTGTGGTTTGCTGTGCTGTGGTGTGTTCACAATGACAAATAGTGCTGCACTTCCCGTATAAAGTATCTTACAGACTTGAGGACGAATCTTCACGTCGACCAAAGGGGTTGCGCCTTCAAGAAAGTGTTATTGCTCGGTTGCTCAACTGAAACGTTCTGTTGTGTTTAACTTAATTTCTCATACACGTCATGTTCGAAACGTCTCGCCTCAATGTTCTGTATGTTTGGACTGATCCTTTGATTGCACTCCGAAACTGTACCTTGTTACATTTACAGCATTTAGCAGACGTTCTTATCCAGAGCGACTTACAGCAGTGCTTTGTGGTCCGCGACTGTTCTTTGATCTGTAAAGCTATGGCGTCACATCGATGCCAAAACTAGAGCGCGCAAAATCGCTTGCCGCCAAAAATTCGCGGGCGTAAATTTCAAAGCCGCGCGTAAATGTGAAACTCGAGAGCACAAAATTAAGAATCAGGTGCGTGTTTGTGATAATATTGCGCGCAAACTGTATTTTTCCTCTCGCGAATGTCTTTTTTCCTCTCGATGTGTTAAATGTCCTCGCGCGCAAAGTAGACTACCGACGAACGGCTTTCTTGCTCGAGTGAGATTTCTGTGCGCGCGGTTTGAAAGGGGGTAGGTTTTGGCAGTTTGGGGGCGGGGTTTTGGAAGCTTCTGCTTCTGCCTGCGAATCCTATTGGCCGATGGCTCCTGGTCAAGCTCCTGTGGCAAGCGATTTTGCGCGCTCTAGTTTTGGCGCTTTATATGTGACGCCTTATAAAGCTATGTGTAAAATCAACAACTGTCATTAAACGAAGTTACCGTCGACTATTTATATACTTCAACAAAAACGTGTTTGAGGAAATGAAAGTTCACGGACAAACATACATGTTAGTGGTTTGCTTGGGGTTTTGTTTAGTGGGAAAAACAACGTAAACAGTCATTACGAGGGGTAAATTAGTCCACAATTTAAAGTTTTCTATGTACTACACTATATGTGTGACTCTGCACGGCAAAACCAAAATTGAGTTATGATGTTTTCATGAAAGGGCATAAATCAAGCTTCAAAACGATACCTATGTGGAATGAATCGGACGACACATGACTGAGATATCAACATTCAAAGGAGTCGGGTTTCTCCTGTCACGCCAAGTGAAAAACGGAGAAATCCGCCTTTGAAGTTGACTATCGCCGTAGCACTCACAGACGCTCGGTGCGGTCGCGGCTACGTTTGCATTTACGGTAGCCTACGCTGCATTCACAGCCACACGGATAGCCTACCTGCGTTAGGTTAACTGAACTCGGGAGACGGAGATGGATTCCGGAGAAATATCTTCACGCTAGTCAACCAGTGGATTTACCGTAAATATTGGAGTAGAGCGGTCAAAACAGAAACTTTTAACATTCTGCTGGAATTGAATTCCTCACCTCAAGAACGTCACGTTTTTAGGATGGAAAGGGTAAGTTTTTCAGCGAAATTTACTCACAACAGTACAGTATAGACCTTCCACTGTTTCAAAACACTAAAAATCCACAATTTTACCCCACGCAACATAAACGCTCGTTTTTCTCGGAAACCTCCGTTGCGACAAGCGACTGGTTTTGCCGCGGAGGGTCACATATCAGCCTCATAAGTATAGCCTTGTCTTGTTCTTTTATTTGAACCGCAGTCCTGGTTAGTCCACCATAGTGGGAATTACAGTTTTTTATCACTGCACAGCCATAATATGACGATTTGTTTTGAAAGTCCACTTGACTTACACATTGTGGACAGTACAATTTATATGGTGATAGATATCTTTTGTCTGACTATTCCTTTGCACCGAGCAACAAACAAAACCATTGACAAACAAACTCCTTCTATGTTTGTTCTAATGTTGCAGTGAAACAAAACATGCACAAAAAATTGAAATATTCTTCTTAACCAGGAGGAATATTTATAACAAAGAATTTGATTCCTGAATCCAATATAACCTTAAGGCCAAGTCCAGCACACTACAGTAACCACTCTGTGTGCAATCAGACTGTTATACATGCCTTTCTTTCTTCCCTAGTTATTTCGTTTGAACTTGAATCCGCACAAAAGGTGAAAATGAGAAAAATATAGTGTCGGCTGATCACGAAAGCCTTCTCCTCTATAGTTCCAAAGCGTGGTCTCTTGAATCAAGTTAATATTTCAAAAATATTTGCATTCATAAACAGGCAAAAAATAAATAAATAAATAAAATAAATGAAGACGAAAATCATTGCTACCACTTCATTACATCTAACTTTGCTTTATTTTCTACTGTCTTTCTGCGTATGATTAGAATTCGTCTTCAATTAATTCCCCAACATCACTTTATGGGAACAAATGATAAACGGATATGTAATTGGAACACGCTATCATTATCATAACCGTCCATTGTTACTTTCACACGGTACTCTGTGGTTATAATCAGAGCGTCTGCGTTGTTTTGAATGCGGTCAGCGAGCGGTCGTACATTGACGGACAACAAGTTAAGACTGAATGATAAATTCGCGGAAGGGCTGAGGAACGAGGCGCTGTTGTCGCAACGGTTAAGCGGCAGGGAGCACAGCAGTTCTTCCGTCCGCTGAGTCCGAGCCTGTTCAGCAAAAAATAAATATATAAATGAGTGTCTTCCCAAAATTTATTACCGAGTAAATATAACCAGGGTAAGGAGAGGAATATAAATTGGGGCCAGTGACATGACAATCCATAACAAACGGCGCCAAATCAGGAGTTTACCTCTGCGGAAGTTGCAGGCGCAGACGTCGACCCTGGCCCACTTTCACGCAGCGATCGACAAAGTGGGAGGAAAAAAAAGCAGAAGAAGAAGGAAAAAGGCACCGAGCGATGGATAACACGGATAACCTGCCATTGTTTATTCTCTCTTAAGAAATGTCAATCTGTTCCTTCCTCAGGTGTGTTCTTTTTCCTGTTGTTTGTCTGTTTCTTCGCCGCCTCAACCCCCCTCCCCCGCGTTCCCTTGCTGATTGCGAAAGGAGATCAAAGCTTCGCTGCCGGAAGAGTGTGAATATTTCAGGTGAGGGGAGAGGGCTAAGTTTCACACCACCTGTGTCACGCCGAGTTGGGCCCAGCCCCTCGCACTCGCTGCCTGAGCTCCGGCGGGCCCCCGAGGGCCCGGCGACACCAACCTGGACCACCTGTCAGAGTCGGGCTGCTTTATTCTTACTCAGATGAGCCTGGGAGTGCGCCTGGCGCGATATTCCTCATTTGAGATAAAAATAAATGTATCTAGAGCGGTGAGATTGGGAATATAACCTACATCGAAGACAGTTAAAATGGGGATGATGGGTTCGCTCGCAAGGTTACAGAGCTGATGGCGGAGGAGTAAGCGTCAGTGGACATCCACAAATCGCGTTTAATAAAGACTACGGGTTTTAGGGGCGTAGGACATCAGAAAACGTAAATATTTCCCAAGTTAGGTTGCCGCGCACAGCTCGCAGTTTCAGTGCCTACACGGAAAATAATTCTTCAAGTTGCAGATATGCTCCAGAGCTGCCAAACGATCTGCTGGGATGTAACACGGGCTAAGAGAGAGTGTGTGTGTTTGTGTGTGTGCGCGTGTGCGCAAATGCACTTCATCGCTTGAGCAGCCATCTCTTATCCCGCAGCCAATAAAAAGCCATCCCCCAGTGTCCACACCAATCTGAACACCGCCATTCAACAGCTGCCCATGGCAGGAGCACAGGGATGGAAGAAGGGAAAGAGGGAGTGTGTGTGGGCAGGTTTTTATGCGCTTGCGAGGCCCCGATTGTCCGGAAATCGAGGGGAAAATATCGTGCTCGCGTTTGATCGTCGTCTGACGACCAGTCCTCACCTGTAAAAATGAGGTTTTGCACTAACGTTCCGTCTTTTTTGAAGATTCCCATTGGCCGAGGTCAAGTCTAGCACATGGGTGTCAACGGGAGGAACTCACAGAGATAGCACGACCTGACTGTGTGTGTGAGCGCAGAAGGGAGGGCAGCGTGCAGTCAGTTCCTGCCGTCGTCCCTCAGACGGGCTGTAAAGCCTTTACTGCAAATTCCTTACATTCATCTGTGTCAGAGCACTCGGCGCGCATTAGCCGTTTACATGGGAGGAAACACAATCTATTTGATGCTACGCTGCCCACACGTCCAAAGCCCTTCCCTCAACGCCAGGCCTTCACACTGTTTAACTTCCATCTCATATCCCGAGCAGGGGGGCTCTGGGAACGCCGGTGGAGCCGCACTCCATCTTCCTGTAAATCATCCTTTAAACGCACCGCTAAATGAGACCCGCCTCGAAGTAAACACTGGCCGGCCAACGTTATGCCACGCCGTGCATTTGTTGATATTTATTCGGGGATGACCGATTGATTTTTATTGTGCCCTTAACGACGTATGCAAAAGCAGGACGGGATGGGGAGGAGTCGTGTGCCTTTATTTCATTTTTATTTCGTTTTCTCTTCTTTTTCTTCCCCCTTCCCCACACACTGCCGGTCGCTAGCATGACGACACGGAGGTAATCAAAGGGTCAGCCCGGTTGGCCGGCGAGGCAATCGGACGGTGAGCTCTGTGTAAATGTCAGCTCACTCATTACCAAAGCAAACCAACATGGCCGATGGAGCAGTGATAGATGGCTGACCTCAGAGGAGCGTCCATGCTGGGAGCGAAGCGCCCCCTCCATCACCGTTCCCCTTATTAATCAATCCATTTATCGCCCATGCATCAGAGCCGGCTGGGATCGCATTGTCGCCGCTTTGCGATCAGTCACAAACGGGAGAACTCCAGTCGAACCCATGAACGATGAGCACCGAGATATTAAGGAGCTCTGTGTCTGCCTCAAACATGTCCCCGGTTGTCTCGTGCACTGACATCGTCGGGCTATAAATCCTAGCCTTGGCAACGCACCACTAATGCGAGACATGTGACCTTTGGAATAAGCAGTGATCATGAGCCCTGATGACAGCTAATTTTGCTGGCGTTTCCCGGGCGCATTGTGCAAAGTCGAAAATCGCCTAGGTCTCCATCGTCCGGAATCTAAGCTAAACACTGTGTTTCCAAAAAAAAGGGAACAAAGAGGACCGCTGTGTTCGCCTCGTTTTTTCCCCTTAGTACAAGAACGCGTTAAAAGCTGTTTTCCGCTCAGCCGTGAATTCGCCGGCGTATTGTGACATGAGCTGCCGCGGTCCAGCGGCTCCCATCTGTACCGGGCCGTCTCGAAGGGGAAGCGGCGCCCGCCATGGGACCGCGCAAACGCAGCGGCGCTGAGACGGAGGCGAGTGGGCCGCCCCCACTTGGCCCAGCCATGCGATTCTCTCCCGGGCTCTGCAGAATATTTCGGATGGCGGAGCGGGAAGAGAGGAGGGAACGTATCTTTCCCTTGAGCATCCGAGACAAGAGGGAGGGAGGGAGGGAAGAAGGGTTGTATCTGGTGCCCGTGAGGGGCTCTGCGAAGTGTGAACCCCCTTCTTCACGCCCAGTCCTCCAGACAACTAAATTCATCATTAGATCAGTTACACGCACAGATACAGGTCCGCCGCCGCTGTTGAGCAGAGGCGGGGAGGGACGTACGGTGTGCGGGCCGGGTCACGCAAGCAAATTTTAAAGGTGGCGGTGACTACTTCTGTAAACACGTCTCAGCGAATCCGACCACCCGCGGCACTCTCGTTTTGCTCACACCAATCCTCCCGTCTCAGCAGCACGCGACAAGGACGTCAGGGATTTGGCCCTGTTCTGCTCCAGCTGGAGTGACAGCACCAGAGAGAGAGATAGCGAGGGGACAGGAGCTAAAAAAAGAAATTAAGTTCAAACTATATCAGGAGGCTTTTAGCGGCGTTATCTGAGCCTTTCCATAGATACCGCAAGTTAATTGATCTGAAGCGTCTCAGGAGTCCGAGCTCTCCTTCGCCTCCTCTGCGCCTCGCTTTCCGCCCGGGCCTCGCCTCGCCTCATCGAAGCGGGAACCTTCTCCTTGCGTTTCCGGCTCCCCCGTATCCCCACAATATCCGTCCACCGATCTCCGATTCGCTCTACAGAAGATTCCGAAAGCGAGGCGGCAGCGGCGACAGCGTCGACGGCGGCGGCGGGATATTAGCCTCCTTTTCCGACCAGAGACGAAAGAAGAAAAGGAAAGAAAAGAGAGAGGAAAAAAAAAAACAAAAAAACACAGCCAAAACTGTAAACACACCACAAAGAAAATTATGCTACAGCGCGATCCATTATTCATTTAAGATACATTTTTCATTTAGAAGAGGAGTGGAGGAGATGAGCAATGATGAATGCATTGCCCAGGATGCAATTTGTATGTAAAATAACAGAAGATTAAAGAATATGTTTTAAGTGCAAATGTAGTTCACTGCCATTTAAGGGGGGGGGG
>JAVGVS010002410.1:0-11667 GCA_032718565.1 Distichodus sexfasciatus
TTTATATTTATATATGTATTTACTACATTTCTTTTAATGATATTTTTGATATAACATTTTTAAAACTTATTTAATAACAATAGAAACCTTGTTGAATATAAAGTAACATAATACGTACAATGTCTGATCAATTTGGGAGGATCGATGGCACCGGCTCGATGTATGATTAATGTCGAGTGATGTATCGTTACGCCCTGCTGCTGTATTTTATAAGCCATGACGGATCTGCAGCAAACCAGCCGGCGAGAGAGAGGTGCGAGATGGCGATGGCATAAATAACCAGAGGTGTCAGCGAATTAGAATAACACCAGGGTGTGACAGTTGAAAGAAAAGAAAACGAAGTCACAGAAACTTGAAAAGGCAAAGAAAATAGCTTTCTCCGACTCTCTCTCTCCCCCAATCCCACCTTACACGTTTCTCCTGTTAAATATAGAGTGATGCATCAAGGGCGCGGGAGAAGAGAGAGGAAATAATTAGTCTCCATAGGATGAGGAAGTCGGCGAGAACGCCTGTTTTTCGTCCTTCTCGTCGTCGGCGTCTCTCTCGCACGCGCGCTGTGTGTGTGTGTGTGTGTGTGAATGGGACTTTGTTCTCGTTCAATCCGGTGCAACAGAGAGCAGACGTGTCTCTTTATTTGCTACCTGATGCTCGGCCCTATTTGCTGAGATATAAGGACTGGTAATTAATAGCAACTGCAAACAAGCCGAGCTACAGCCACTTTAAAACAGGAGCTTTTCAAAAACTACCAGATTATTTACTATTTAAATGATAAGTTACAGTCAATATAGTAAGCTAGCGTTTTATTACAGCAGCTACACTACAAGCTACAGAGAACAAGTAGCTAAACCACATCTAAGCTGCTTCATCAGTAATATATATATATATATATATGTACATATACTGTATATATACATACATACTTAATAAATGTAATGTAGGAGATTCTTAAAACTAATTAATTTAAATGTTAAATGTGATGTTAAAAAATATATGAGATGACATTTTTTATAATGCAAGGCCAAATTATTATAACTTTTCAATGACGTCTAGTACCGGGGTGTTGAAATTAATCTCATAACCGATGCGTCACGATGCAGACGTCAGACGTAGACAATTCTGCATTGACGCAGTGGCAGACCATAATCGATTATACTGGTTTTCAATCAGCGGTCCACTGCCCCTGCTGGTCCACTGGCGGGATTGCAGTTGATCCATGACGCAATCCAGTTTCACCCGCTCATGCGGACGCACAGTGGACGGCTACAGTACTACTGCTTAGACTGAGTGGACAGAACCAGTTGTAAAGCAGTTGTAATTAAGTTGTTTTGTGATTTTCTGGCAGCAGCATAAAAATTCTAGTTGAAAACAACGTCCCGGTAGTAACTATGGCTGCCCGATCTGCGTTCAACGTGAAGCTGAAAAACTGATGGGACGCATCGTGATATCGCATCAAATCGTTGACATGATAATCATATCCGAATCGAATTGTGAGAACAGTAAAGGTTCACGACCCTACATTTGCAGTCACAAGTTTCACATTTCAGAGTCACACATTTAGATAAACACAGCCACAGATTCTCGCTTCCGTCTCGGCCGAGACACACGCCACAATCCTCTGACGCTGCATGGGTTTTAGGGCCTTTAAGAGAAGTTATCAAACTTTATGATTGTGGAAAACAAAGTATCGGCAGCTTCCCCGGGTCAAGACGAAGACTAATTTGCGGCGCGTCTCCTGCAATTTCTCCCACTTCCCTGCTAATGATTGATAATGGTTTGTTAATGTTTAGATATTCTCCGGCGAGGATCTAAACAAATTGTGGCAATTTAGTCTCGCCCATGCTCGATATCAATCATAAGCCGGTCGGGACCATCATGCATCAATGCCACATTTTTCCCTCTCTCAGGCCTTCTGAAGCTTGAAGCGGCTGTGTATTTATAACACAAGAAAATTAGCTCTCTCTCAAACACACACACACTTCAATATTCAAATAACACCTCCCTTTTCTCCTCTCCTTTTGTAACGGCTGTTAGATTTGGCTCTCCTTCTTTGGTGAAAGAGATTCGTTTCTTTATTCTTTTTAAGCCAGAAAGGTAATATAGACTGACAAAATCTCATATCCCCATATATGTCACAGTTTAGTATATTTTCTGTAAAATCTCAAGTCCGTGTGTGCAGTAAACTCCACGCATGCTCGTATGGAAAGCCAAAGGTGACACATTTCACCTATATTTTTACGCAATTGACAGTAAAACGACGTTACGACGTTTGATTACTAACAAACGCTATTTTTTGCGGCACTGCGGTGCTTTTCACACTGTTGAAATGTGTGGCTTTTTGCTGCACTCTAGTGAAGTGCCTTTAAGGTGAATTGTGGCACCTTTAACTTTCCTTAGATCTGAGCGTGAGGTAGCGGAGTGTTTATGTAGGCCGAGCTGAGGTGCACAGACACCAGATTTCGTTGTGCACACTCGTCATTTATCTGCACACTCGGAATTAAGGCATAACTATAACAGCGTAGTATTCCCTGTGTCTACGTCCACGTGGTGCCGTGGTGACTACTGCAAACCTTCATCCAAACCATCAACAAATATTGCTGTAAACAGTGTATTTTGCCATACTGCCAAATAAACCATGGAGCAAAATGTAAAACGATGGACATCTTAATTTTGTCATGTGATATATTTTGTTACTGTTTTTCCGATTGACAAAATTGTCAAAAATCCATTTCTGATACATGTTAGCGGTGTAAAGATACATCAATACATCCATCCAAAATGCAAAAACCAGTACCGTACGCATCGCAACGTCACTTTAGATTAGCAATACACTCTTAGTTTCTTAAGAAAGGTCAAGTTAGTATAATAATTATATTATTATTAAGACATTACTATAATTAAGATTAAGTATAATATGTAAAGTTTGCAAGTATTAAATCAGTATATGATAATGTCTTATGTCAACAGCTGGCTCCTGAATTGAACTGATTATAATTGTATCGTGGTATAATATCTTATAAAATCAAAATACAAAATCGATATAACATCGTATTGTGATGAAACTTACAACGTGTGTGTGTGTGTGTGTGCGTGTGTGTGTGTGTGTGTCTAGGCCAAATGTCCTGCCCTTAACTGTAGTAAAATCTAAATGTCACATTACATATTAGATCATCTTCTATGATACTTTTACAAGGTGCTGCCAAAAGTGTGTGTTCATGCAAAAAGGACAAATCGATAGGGAATATCAGGACGGCTCTCGCTCTAACGTCAATAGGTTTGTGTTCATATTCTACAGTGCAAACAAGTCGATGTTGGACACTCGGTCCCTTCCACATCTCACAGCCGGGTGAAGCGGCATTGCTGAGCTGCGGCATGAAAACACAAAAATAAAAGATCAGCTTATCCCATAAATATCCTTTATAATGACACAAACTGGGCTTTTAATCTCATAATAAGAGCTAGGTGTGTAACAATACACTGATGTAGAATGATATATCGCTTCAATAATCAACATACCAATAGTACTGATCCAAGATGAAAACATCAGACATCATATATATTGTAATGTCACTTTATACCAAACAGGAGGTGCATTATAATCCAAATTAAATGTCTGATGTTAAATCATCACATAATATTGTCTCAAATCAATCAATGCCTGCTGAATTGTGTCGAATCAAAATGGTATCGTAACTTCTTTTCCACTCTTACGCCTGCAAAATTCCATTTTAGACTCTAAATGTGTTTGTGCCACGCCTCCAGCTTGCTTTTTTGTCAAAAATATGACTACAGCACGACCCTCAAAGGTGAATGTATTTTTAGATGGGGTTTGTGGCCTGTTGAGAACAAAGGCTGGCCTCCCGGAGCTCCCGGTCGAAAGGTGATTGGGTGGTTGCCACGGCGACCAGTGGGGAGGGTGCAGGATCAATCCCCGGGAAGCGGGCAGGACAGGGCACAGCAGGGTAAAAACTGACCTCGGGACAGCAGGGCATGCTGAGAGCAAAGTTGAGTTACAGAGCTGACTGTGGTCAAAGTCACTTTATATATGGTTTAACTTTGCCCTGCTGTCCTGAGGTCAGTTTTTACCCCACTGTGCCCTGCCCTGTCCCCTGTGTTGCTGGGTGGTTACTAAAGTGTTGTGTTGCTATGTGGTTACTAGGTTATAGTGGTTGCTATGTTGCTAGGTGGTTGCTATGTTATAGTGGTTGCTAGGGTGTTGCTAGGTGGTTGCTAAGGTCATTGCTAAGGTGTTGCTGGGTGATTACTAGGTTATTATAGTGGTTGCTATGTTGCTGGGTGGTTGCTAAGATGTTGCTATGTGGTTACTATGACCATTGGTAAGGTGTTGCTAGGTGGCTACTAGGTTATTATAGTGGTTGCTATGTTGCTGGGTGGTTGCTAAGGTGTTATGGTCCCTGAGCGAGTTAAGAGGTGGGTATTCTGACCACTAGACCACCAACATCCCATAAATACATAATGAAATATATCGTTTCATATTATACTCCATGATTTATTTGGTGGTGTGCTAAAATCCACTGTTTACAGCAATATTTGTTGATGGTTTGGATGAGGATTTGCAGTAGTCGCCACGGCGCCACATGGATATAGACACAGAGAATACCATGGTGCTACGTTTGTGCCTTAATTCTGGAACTTTCACAAGCAAAATCTCGCAATCAACTCTTCAACCGAATATAAGTAAACCTTTGACTCGTCTAAAAATCATCACCATGTAAGCCACGAGCTTGTTGTGAAAATATGACGTTTGGCCGGAGCTGGAAGCCCCCCGCACGCGGGATCAATACGGAGAGAATTAATGTCTGACTTAATAAGCCACTTAAAGTGCTCTTAATAGGAAAGATAAAACCCCACTGAACTTGGGAAGGTAATGAACGTTTTTTTATCGGTTCCGAGTCGTCGCCGCGGCTGCTTTATTAGCGATGAGAATTAAAGCCCGGCACTTAAAAAAACAAAAACAGAGACACTTAAATTGACTACTAAATAAATGTTAGCACCTGTAAATATAGCAGTCGCCCGTGTTGCGTTCCCACAGGGAGAATCCAGCTCTGGAACCCGGATTCTAGTTAAGCTTTGCTCATTGTTATCATCATCATGTGACTGCGGCGAGCATCCACTCATTATCCAATTTATTCCACCAACTTTTCCTGACCACTGCTCCTCCTACAGTTTTTGTTGTAGACACTTCATTCCAACTCTAAAACATGTGGCCTACAGCGGTGTGAAGTGCTTGTCTACATGTTTTTGATGCGTGAACTCACTGGTGAGTTCTGACCATTTTCTCGTCCATTTCCCCCACGACTAACATGAAGCGCAAATTTCTACGTTTTACTGCCGTTCTTTACAAAGCTACAACAACCACATAGCAACCACTATAACAGCCTAGCAACACCTTAGCAACCACTATCATAACCTAGCAACTACCTAACACCTTAGCAATGACCTTAACAACCATCTAGCAACACCTTAGCAACCACCTAGCAACCAGTTAGCCACACGATAGGAACCACTGAATAACCCAGCACCACCTTAGCAACAACCTAGTAAATATAGCAGCAACCACTATAATAACTTAACAACCACCTAGCAACACCTTAGCAATGACCTTACAAACACCTTAGCAACCACTAACAACCTAGCAACACCTTAGCAACCACCTAGCAGCACCGTAGCAACCACTACAATAAACTAACAACCATCTAGCAACATAGCAACCACTTTAATAACTTTGCAACGCCTTAGCAACCAGCTTGCAACAGCTTAGCAACTGTAAAGGAGCAATCACAATTGGCTTTTTCTTGCGTAAATGAACTGTATCTCTATCTTTTATTATTATTATTTTAACTTGTTTATGAAAGACTTCTGAAAGACGAGAGCGCAAAAGATGAAAGACGTATCAATAGGCGGGTGTTTAATCCGTCATTTATCTCGATTAGCTCTGACGGTAATGAGTCAAACATCTTGTCCTGTCATTGTTGGAAGCGTTTCGGTGATGATTTTGAAGAATTATCACAAACGTGCAGGAGCAATTAATAAAGCATCTGGTCGGGTTTTAAACCGGCAAATCTCGAGGGGAGGGTATGGATGGTGGGGGGGAGGTTCGAGATTTGCGCTGAAAAAAACTCTACAAAAATTTTCCATAATCACAAGACACTAAGGAGAGAAAATGAAACAGTTGGGACTGAGAATGCAGAAGGGAAAAAACAGTGCAGCGTTCAATACGTGACATTTCTATAAAAGCATGAAATGACTAATGCTGGGCTCGAGCTGTGGGCTTTTTTCCCCCAACTATAGGCCGAATGTTTCAGCTGCACAACTCATTTTCTTTACTCCTCTACAGTTGTACAGTGAGTTGGTCACAAGCCACGGTTCTTCGCCACAATCAGTTTGCGACACGATCGGCAGGATTTCTGATGATTTATATGGCCCGATATTCAGTTTTTGCAATAAAGCCAGGGAGCCATAACAATAAATATTGCTGAGGAAGGAAGAGGACAGAGGGAACAGGAGCGTAAAAGTGTTGAGCACTGACAGAATCGTCAATATCTCAGACCTCAGATCAATATCACGATAAATTGAACATTTTACTCTGATTATGATTCATATATATATATATATAAGTCCTTATATTAAGTCTTGATTATTATTATATTATTATCATGATTATTATTATCGAAAATCAATCAAAACTCAATGTCCTCTGATAACTACGTGAACAAACAGTATTAACAGAAAATTAAAAAAATCCTAAGTTATCTGCGGTTTTAAATACGAGTTTTGATTCATTTTGATGAATTGACCAGCTCTAACTTGCAGCAAAGTTGGTGTATAAAATGTAATTAAATAGTAATGTAGGAAGGACAGATCGCTACACCTTTACAAGGATCTTAACAGGAAAGTTGATGTAAAATTTGATATATTTTACCTTGATGGTTATTTCCCCTACATATAAAATGTGTTAAGTTTGAAAATATTTCTTTTCACTGAAGACAATGAGAACTTCACCCAAGCCCCGGAAAACGAGCAGAACCGACACCGCCTGTTACTCAATCCAAGAAATCTGCCCTCCAGCGACCGCTGGAGATGCACCTGGCTGCGGCTGCCGGGGCTCTGCGGAAGCTGCCAGAATCCCGCCTAGGGAGCTTTGCGGATATTTTTCTTTTTTGGAGGGGAGCGACTTTGTTTGGTGAATTATGCAGGTCCGTCCCCGAAGCAGATGGGACCCCTTTTTTCACAAAAAGGAACCTGAGCTCTGGGAAAAAACGCTGGAAATTGCAAACTTTAATGAGTCAGACGCCGCCTTGTCCTCTCTCCTCCTTTACGCTTTCCTTCATCCCGCTCCTGCTGGGGCCTTTTCTTCACCGCAAACGCTGTGACCACTGGAGAAACGGGAACTGATAGTTAATACTGGGAGAGACTGACAAAAACAGCCAAGCGTGACGCTTCAAAAGGTTGTGGAGATGTTCTACTAACAATGCGAGCAGTAACGGGTAAAACCCAAGTATCATCAGGATTTTATACCAGTAAAATGGACAATGGTTCGGCAGCTGACCGATATTACAAAGTCTGCTGTGATATGCTTTTTGATTCGATTCAGGAGCCAGCGATCAATATGAGACAATACTACATGTTGATTTGATACCATCACTTTCAATCAAGTCTCATCACGATACGATATTATATCAGTTTAACAGATTATGATTTAATGTCTGACGATATCATGATTTAATGTATCATAAGCCCGATATGATTTCGGTTCCAACTGATCGAAATGATATTCTGATTTAATCATCATCACTTCCATATAGGGTTGTAAATCCCACGTTTCATCTCGATATCATATAATATTGATTCAGAAGACAATTCAAAGTCTAACGATAACAGAAAGCCCACGATCGGATTTGATACAATTCAGGAGTCAGCAAATGATGTGAGACAATATTATATGCTGATTTAACACCTTCACTTCCATTTAGGGGTGTAAATGCCAAGTTTTATCACGATACAATATTAGGCTACATTGATTTATTAGACAACGATTCAACATCTGCTGATGGAGTTTACTACGAGGGATTTTAGATTTCACTTAATTCACGAGCTAGCGATCGATATGAAACACTATCATATGCTTCTACTTAGGGCTGTAACTTCCATTAATGGCTGTAAATCCCAGGGTTCATTACGATATAATATTTTATCGATGCAAAAGACAATAGTTTGACGTCTATGTCATTAAGTCTGCTAAGATACAATTTTGATTAGATTCAGGAGCTAGCAATCAATATCAGACAATGTTATATGCAACTACCATTTAGGGGTGTAAATCCCAAGTTTTATAACGGTTATAACGATTCTACGTCTGCCGTTATCGCAAAGTCTGCTACGATTTCGGTTAGAAACAATTTAGGAGCCGGCGATCACTCTGAATCACTTTGAATCACTTTCATTTATATCAGATCACAAAAAGCAACTAAAGCATCTAAAAAGCAAGTAAAATGTATGTTAAAACTATAGCGTTCCACTCTCAAGAAAATAAGCGATAACAACGTTTCCCTTCCCGCTAGTCTTCCCGCACAAAGACGAAGCTTTGGCCTCGTTCTCAACCGCAGCCACATTTTTCTTTCCTTTAGTTCTGGGCGTAAGATAAAATCAGATTTCCATGACAAGACGCTCCGCCCCTTAAGACGCTCGGTTAAAAGCGATCTGGGATTTTTACACGACATCGTCCTCATAAATCATGTGAAATATACTTCCGTTAAAGCCCACGACTCTCGCCTGGATTCTGTGGCGAAAAATCCCCCTGACCCGGAGACGGTGAAATTTAGCTCGCTCGCTACACTCTCGAGATCTCCAGGGCTCCGGCGTGACAGATTTAAGAGCAGGGCTGTTATTTAGCGGCGGACGTTATTTAGGGGTTTCGCTTTTCGATCGGCGCCGAGCTGGAGCTGTGACGCGGAGGCCGAGTTGGTTTTTAAAGGGCTACGTTACCGCAAATGGCTAACGGGGCTGGCGAAAAGAAGCGCTAATGACGCACTGCTAATCACTCGGCCCTGAAGTTAGTGGTCGTTCGTTTTAAGGTGTAAATTTACAGTATAATACTGGTGGTGTTGTCAGCTGCTTTCTGTATTTTTACAGCAAGCTTACTGTACTTTATATTTACAGGACAATACTGCAATTGGTAACTGCGATATTTTAAGCATGCATGAGTGACGTATAGAAAATATTTATATAAAAATAGGAATATTTTTATATTGCTGGAGTGCTGTTTAGAATGCAAGTTTACAACTTTCTTTAAAAAGTATTCATCATATATTGCAGAATAATCATATAGTACAAAATAGTCATATTCATAAAATGCACATTTTGAATGGATGATATGAGTTCGTTGATAATTTAATCAATGTATTTTTAATTGATCGATGTATTGTTACATCTCTACTAGAAAGTATGAATTTATGCAGAGACATACTTCTGCCCATTAAAATTCACCTCTAAAATCGAAATGCAATGTGTTTTTGCTGTAAGAAAAGCATTCAAGATTTTAGTGTCTCGCTTTTTAGACGCTAGCGTCACCAGCACTAATCTAGCGCCTTATTTTTGACAAAAGAATTCAGCCAAAGTCTGAATAAAAGACACACACCGACAGACTTCTCTTCTATATAAGGCAAACATTTGACTCCTAAGCCCTTGCAGCGAATGACTCTATATGCCACTGAATAATTTCCCGATAATTATTCTGAATTTCACCGGAACCCCCCCTTTTTTTGCGAAGGTCTAATCTGGGTGGCTTTTGATCGAGGAAACCAAATCCGAGCTGGATCTCATCAAAACCCAGACGTCGACGCGCCGCGACACCGTGTTCAAAGAAAGGATTTTTCTAATATATTCGTCAGCGTTGACTAATGCAGAGTTCGCTCTCCTTGGCTCGTCTCAGCTCTTTCTTTCCCTTCTTTTCGTTTGTGTCCCTGCACAAATGAGGTAAAGCTGAACGCGCGTGGGTTCAAGTTGCTGCAAGTTCAAACCCTTCCGTATCGCCTCCGTTTACTTTCGACATTCGTTATTTTTTATTCCCTTCTCCACCTTTGACCACTTTTGGCCCCGACTGGCACAATGACAATCTTCCTTCAGCAGCACTGTTGATAAAGTGTTGCACATTTGGTGTGCATTCAAGTCTGGGATTTCAAGAAGTAGCTACAGTATATGAAGAAAAAGGAGGAAGAAGACGACCAAGAAAAAAGAAGAGAAGAAGATGATGATGGTAGATAAGAAGAACAAGATGAAGAAGCATTTGGAAGACTATTTACAGAAGAAGAAGAAGAAGAAGAAGAAGAAGAAGACGACGACAAAGTAGTAGTAGAAAAAGATGAAGTACAAGAACAAAAGGTAGAAGAACAAGAAAAATATGAGAAAATACTTTAAAGAAGAAGAAAAAGAACGACAAAAAGAAGAAGAAGACTTGAGAGACAGGAGGACATGAAGAAGAAAAAGACAAGAAGAAGAAGAAGAAGAAGACATAAAGAACAAGAAGGCACAAAGAAGAAGACATGAGAAGCAAGAGGACATGAAGAAGAAAAAGACATGAAGAAGACATGAAGAAGAAGAAGACAAAGAAGAAGAAGAAGAAGACACAAAGAAGACATGAGAAGCAAGAGGACATGAAGAAGAAAAAGACATGAAGAAGAAGAAGAAGACAAAGAAGAAGAAGAAGAAGAAGACACAAAGAAGAAGACATAAGAAGCAACAGGACATGAAGAAGAAAAAGATATGAAGAAGACATGAAGAAGAAGAAGAAGACATGAGAAGCAGGAGGACATGAAGAAGAAGAAGACATGAAGAACAAGAAGACAAAGAAGAAGACATGAGAAGCAGGGGGACATGAAGAAGAAGAAGAAGAAGACATGAAGAAGAAGAAGACACAAAGAAGAAGAAGATGAAGACATGAAGAAGAAGATAAAGAAGAAGACTCTGCTCCACCGACCTCCTGCACCTCGCCGTGCACATAAATTCCAAACCACCACCATCTGAAAGTGAAAGTGCCTGGCGACGGTACCTTGCTCATGAGTACCTCAGTGGTACCTTTACAGCTCCAGGACTTGAACCGGTGACAAATACATATATTTAGCAGTGATTTCCAGCTGTGATTCCGATCAGGTGTCAAGAGGGGTCTGTAGGGTGGACCCCCTCCTCCAGCACACAGCCATCACATCAACATGCTCCCTGCTTCCCCTAACAACGCCGCACCACTTCCATCTGCAAAACTGCTGATGTCCCTCTTTACTGAGCACATTATGGAGGGTCCCTCAAATGCTACACACACACACACACGCACACGCACACACGCATACGCGCACACGCGCACACGCACACGCACACACACACACACTGTCTGTTCTACTGTTCTTTGTTTGTTTGCACTGGAAATAACCTGGAGCCACGTCGTCTCGTCTCTCTATGTATCTGTACAGTATATAGCAGAGATGACAATAAAGTTGACTTTGACTTTTTTGACTTTGACTAGGCATCTAATATGCCCCTGCACTGAGAAAAACATTTGTGACCATCTTATTTTACTGATTACTAAAAGATTAATAATAATCATAATTATTAGGGTTTTTTTATTTTCAAAGAAAACATTTAATAATAACAAAATGT
>JAVGVS010002411.1:0-11661 GCA_032718565.1 Distichodus sexfasciatus
TTTTTTTTTTTTTTCAGATCAATCTTAACTAAGATTTTTCCTCAAGCATTGGACAAAGACAAAAGAAAAAAGCAGCAACGTCAGTGTAAAACGTGTCACATGCTAATCCAAACTCCAAAGTGAACCGTTCGTGTGTGAACTGCTAACAGGTAATGCAGTGTCCAGCCCCTGCTAAGCCCAAGCAGTGATTTTGCCAGGCAAAAAGCATCGAGTTGAAGGCGGGGGGCTATTGCTGGATCGCCTCATGAATGGCTCCAGTATCCTGCTTTGGGGCCCTGAAGTCTATTGTTAGTTTAGGAAGTCGTTCAGAGAACTCTTTGTGCGCTAATCTGCTTTTAACGACAACGAATTCGTCCCCGCGTCGACGTAAAAAGCCAAGTATAAACACACACTTAGGAACTAGGTCTCTGAGGACAGACAGAGTCTGATCAGGTCGGGGGTGGGGTTTGTGGGTTTTTTTTAACAGATGCAAAAGAGCTGTGCATACAAAGTGGAACTGCAATCTCACTTTAAACTCTTGTCTTTTATACTGTTTAAGCCGTGGACACTGTTCACATTGGTTTTCTACTGCTCATATTTGGCCTCAATCTCCAAAATCTTCTTAGGTTTTCTTTAAATTGTTTACGTCAAATTAGGTCAAAGTGTATGTCAAAGTCTATGTCAAATTCACAATTCTAAAGGTTCTAAAGCTCCTTTGTTCTTATCATGATAAGTGTTTATAGTTTAATATTATAAAGCCATAAAAATCATTTTTTAGATCTGTGTAAAAGAACTGCATACAAAGTGCTCAGAATCATTCACAGATTCCGTTGCAAACACAAGAACAAATTTCACGTAAGAAAACATTGGTGAATATCAGAATTTTTGTGAAAGCTGCATAAGTGGGTTTTGAGCACATTTGTTAAGAACGAGAATAAGGCCTTGTGGTATCGTCTTGTCCAATTTTTGCACCGTCATGTCTCCTCTTGTGATGTTCAATCCAGAGTGTGCCATTCCAGCTCTCGGTGTACAGCCTAGATACGGCTGGGTGGACAATAACTTTTCGAATCCTGCCTCGCATTTTTCGTTTTTTTTGCACGAGCCGCAGAGCCGCTTGTAGAGCCCGGGACAGAATGCACCAGCCAGCTCACCGGAGAACCCTGCACTCTGGCTGACGCACTCATGCAGAAAACATTTCCAAAATGCGACACGCTCACTGCGCTCTCTCCCCTTCCCCCCACCCCTCACTTCCCCGGCACCTCAACTCGCTCTCTCTCTCTCTCTCTCTCTCTCTCTTTCCCCAGCCGTCTGTGTGCCCCTGGAGGTTGGCTCTGACGTCAGGAGGCCAAGCTCGGGCCGGACGCCAGCCCTGTGGGCTCTTGATGGATGCGGTGGGTCTAGCAGCGCAGCGCGGGCAGCGCATGGCCAAGTCAGGCCTCCTCAAACGCGCCTAATGACCCGTACGCACCCAACAGGCCCTTTCGGCCGTGCTTTCGCTAGCCCTCTTTCTCCATAGCCTCTAGAAAGCCCCCACCTCCAACCCCAACCGCGCTGTTCCTCCTTTGCCGTTTCTCGTCAGCTCTGGTTACTCCTTCTCTCTCCCTCTAACACACTCACAATGTGCAGAGGAAATGCTGTGTATTTGCTCTGTCAAGATTCCCACGTACTTGCAACGTCTTGCCTGTTAATGTACGCCCTCCATAACGAAACTGAAAGATGTTTGCTTCAGAATGATTCAGAATTTTAAACATTTCTGCTGTAGTTTCTTGGAAGCTCGGGCCCTTCGGGGGTGGGGGAAACATGGCGTATATTTATACGATGAGTACGGCATTTTATTCTGACGACTCGCGTAAGCGTACAGACGGGTTCCAAGCCTAACGGATGTGGTGATGTCACCGTGTTTCCCTGCCAGGACAGTTTCCCACAACCGGCCTAATTGCACTCGGAAATCGACGCTCCGAGGCCAAACAAAACCGGGGTGTGCGGCATTCGCATTTATAGGAAACATACATGTTACAGATTCTAGACAAACAGGCAAAGAACGAAATTAAGAAAATGCAAGACAGACGGTGTCTCCACTAAAGAAAAAGAAAAATCCGTCCTAACGTCTATATTTAAATTTGCACGAATCAAAGTCCATGAAATCGCTGTCAAATTTTATGAGTTTTCACAGTCTCTTTATGAGGTGAGTAGAAAGTCTCAAAAGTATTCCATTACTCGCAACACTCAAATGCAGCCCAGATCATGGTACACCCAGCGTGAGTGGATCAATGATATCAGCAGAGCTCACGTCGTCAAGCCTGCTAATGCACGACGCTTCCTTCCGCTAAAGCGTACCTGCAGGCCGGATGCTGTTCTTCCGCTTCAGCCATCTGTCCACCGTCTCAGCGCTCACGCTTTCCAGCACAAACTCATCCAGCATCTGAGGGTGCAGGGAAAGGTAGGCTTTCACTTTCTCATCCGTCAGACCTGCAAGAGAGCAACAGCAATTCATAAATGAGAAGGAAACACAGACGTATTTACAGCGCTTGCAGTATTGTGTTACTGAATAATAAAATCATTTTGGGACCTGAATATAATCAATATTTGCATGTTTCTCTCATTATTTCTTATAATAAAGGTAATTAACTTTTTCTTTAATTTAGTTACTTTGGGGCAGTTTGTAGTGTAACGGTCAGGCGTTTGCCTGGTGATCGGTTGAAGGTTGTCGGTTTGAATCGTAGACCGGTAAAGTTACCACTGAGGTACTCATGAGCAAGCTACTGTCCCCGATCACTGCGACCCGGGTGCTGCCCATGTCAGATGCCCAGTGCTCCTTCACGGATGGGTCAAATGCAGAGGCCACATTTCGTTGTGGTGCACTTTGGCCTTAGTTGCACTTCCTCCAAGTTAGCCACATTAGCACTGTATGACCAGACAACTTCTTTTCCTCTCTCTTCTATGTTGAGAATTCTGTATCTATAAAGATGACTTTGGATATCAAGGGTACTGACAAAAGAAGCAGACAGATTTTTACATAAACACGACAACTAAAGATCCCTGCTGATTCATGAAGAAAGTCTCAAGGTCGGCTTGGCACTTAGCGCAGCATTGCACGCTAGGCTGCAACAACGTATCTGAGGGCGGTCCGCCATGCGTAGCTAAACGTTTACTCTACTGTTGCATCTCCAGGGACGGACAGGAGGTCCCGGCAGAGTTGCAGGAAGAAGGAGCACAACTTGATTGTGCTTAATAGGCAATTAAGTCCTTGAGCGCTTGCTAAGTGCTGCTGTTTATTGTCGTTGTTGTCGGCACGAGCGTCCATTTGCCGAGCTAGGGCAGGGTTTTAATGTACTCTGTGGCGTCTGTCAGCCAGCGCTGACGTGCGTCCCGTAAAGGAGAGCAGCCCTTTTAGACTTTTCTCCCAACGCTGTAATGTAGGGTAACCGTCGTAGCATAATGTCAGTATTGTGTTTCACCTCGTCTATTTTTATTAGGCCAAACACAAGATCACTTTGAGAGCAATGAGAACAGGGCCAGTCAGACTGTTACAGCAGACCCATGTGACTGAAGATGGGGAGTCAACGCACACAGAATTTGTGGAAAAAAAAAAATCTCTACCTTAATACAACACTGGGCGATATGACCTCAAATCGTTACTGCGACTAATTGAAAAAATTCTCAATTATGGTTAATGAATGAGTATTTTTCTTTAGTGTTTTTTTCCCTCATTGTACACAGACAACTGAAGGAACTGAATGAAACAGTGGCAGTTTAGACGGGGCAGAGTTTTGTGACAATACAGTAGAGTTCTACAGAATTATGCAGTACTGTGCAAAAGTTTTTGGCAGATGTGAAAAAATGCTGTCAACAAAGAATGCTTTCAAAAATGGAAGTGTTAATCATTTATTTCCATCAATCAACAAAATGCAGTGAATGAACAAAAGAGAAATCTAAATCAAATCAATATTTGGTGTGACCACCCTTTGCCTTCAAAACAGCATCAATTCTTCTAGGTACACTTGCACACAGTTTTTGAAGGAACTCGGCTGGTAGGTTGTTCCAAACATCTTGGAGAACTAACCACAGATCTATAATCTCATAATCCTACAAAATAATATAATGACTACAAAATAATATAATGACTATAATCCTACAAAATCCCTGACTTTGTGCAAGTGTACCTATAAGAATTGATGCTGGTTTGAAGGCAAAAGGTGGTAACACCAAATATTGATTTGATTTAGATTTTTCTTTTGTTCACTCACTTTGCCTTTTGTAAATTGATAAAAATAAACAATCATTATTTATATTTCTGAAAGCATTCTTTGTTTACAGCATTTTTTCACACCTGCCTTAAACTTTTGCACAGCACTGTATATACCATCATATACATGATGACTGTCTCTATCCTAAACACATCATACAAATATATTATAGTGCTGTAAAGAGCACTATATAAATAAACTGAACAGAATTTTGTTGAGCTAAGCTTTTTCCTGCCACCGCAATCACGATATCATTTCCCACCAAGTTGCCGCCTGGTTTTAGTTTCTTTTCCTCTATCTGTCTCTTGCTTTATTGTGTCCGTCATGTTGTGCATCATGTGCAAAGACAAATACACCAATGGGATTGTCTTTTCTGTGCGTGTTTAATACATTTTTAAGCCTCAACCAATCAAGTAAGCTGTCTGGATGGCGTGCATGATTGATATACGGAATAGGTAAAACGCATGGCAAAATGGCCTAATAAACGTCACTGAAATTAAACGAAACAAGAGTAACAAGCCTGATTCGAAAATGTAAGGAGTAGAAAGTACAGATATTCATGCTACACATGTACACAGTTAAAGTTAAAATAGTCACACAAAGTTACAATACCACAAACATAGTCAAGCAAAGTACAGTACGTCATTACTTCCCATCTCTGATTAGAGGTTCTGAATGTCAGGTTTGATTCATTTTCAATTAACTGCACAGACCTAGAATTAAGTATTTTAATTTTATTAAACAAAGGGCAGAGAAAACAAATGCTCGATAAGGAACCTTATCTAAGAAGTAAGACAGTCGGCTAACAGTTTTAAATAACACTAGAAAAAAACAGGTAAAGGTATAAATATTGCAAAAATGTGATGTTTAAACATGTTAATTAATATAAGCTCAGCTAATGTTAAATACCTGCAAAATACTTTTAATAATCACTTTAAACATCACACACTTAACTACTTTTACTCAAGTAGTTCTCCAATACTTTCGTTATTTACTGTAATATTTCTTGAAATTGTGAGCCTTTATTAAAAGTATTTAGCTAGTAATTTTAATCTCTTTTAATATTAGATAATTTAGCACTTTCACTCGAGTAGCATTACAATTACTTCTTTTCTCCTAATGCCGTAATACAGGTTAATCTTTGTGTCATAATGTCTGTATTGCATTTCCCTTTGTCTATTTTTGAGAGCAAACACAAGATCACTTTGAGATCAATGAGACCAGAGCCAGTCAGGTCGTTACAGCAGATCCATGTGATTAAAAATGAAGAGTCATGTACATATGATTTGTGAATCAAATCCTGTATCCTAATATAACTTTATGTCTTGTAATTTGTAATTAAACAGGGAGCAGACAGAAACAGTCAGTCCACAAGGAACTGTATCTGGGGAGTAAAACTGTTAGCTACAACTGTTAAAATCAGAATAAATGAAGGTAGAAAAGACAGGTAAAGATATAAATAAGTCAGTGTCTAAACATGTTATTTAATATTATCCCAACACAAGGGGAGCGAACTGCGTTTCGGTCTGAATCTTTAATCGTGACATAATTCTGAGTCAGAGTTGTAAAGAAAAAAGGAGTGAATGGGTCAGAGGGAGGCGGTGCAGGGAAAGGAAGAGGTTGGCGGCCCTCTTAGCCAAACTGGCCGACCTTAAGACATAGTAATTCCCAAAGCAAGTGGATGGGATTACACCTATTAAGCTTGCCTGATTAACTGTCTTAAAACTACAGACTGTGAAGCTCATAGTGAAGTCAAAAACCCAGTTAAGAAAAAGATTTCTGTAGGTCTTCTAAAAAAAAAACAACAACAATTTTAGAGTCAGTTTAACTTTCAGCTCTGTGTGTTTTAGGGCAGCAAAATAAACGGTTTCAGTATTGTCATCGCAATGTGTGCATGCACAATACATTGATACACTCTTAAAAATATTAGAACCAAAAGTGGTTCTTCACAGTGATGCCATAAGGGAACCTTCTTTGGTTCTACAAATACCCTTTTACCCATTGGTTCATTGTAGAACCATTTATCATGAAGTGATCATGAAGAATTTTTAATAAACACGCGTGTTCATTATTGTGCAATATGTAATAATTTGTTCAAATGTAGTGTATGGTCAAACTTAACTGAGTCAATGTATCAATTACTTTATATAAATTGCAATAACTGATCTCTCTAAAAGGCAGTGGCAGATATCATCTGTTACTATTAAAAATTGCACCATAACAATAATTCCTACAGACAGCCACAAGTAAATCAATAGGTTAGGCATAGGGTCAGTAGTCATTAAGCTCATATTTTATGTTAAAGTGTTAAAAAAGCACTGAAAATGATATAAGCTGTTACTTAAAGAACATTTTTTTTGCATTCAGTTCTCCAAAGAACCTTCAACAGCATAAAAAGTTTCTACATCATAAAAAGGTTCTCCAGAGCACTGAAGAAGAACCACTTTTTCTCATAGTGAACCCCGGATTACGCCGTTTTCACATGCATCTTTATGTGTTATGTGAGCTATGTTGCTAATTCATTTATTCATTGCTAATTATGTTGCTAAAAATAATAAATGAAAATATAGGCTAGCTGCACAAGGCAATGAACAGGAACAGAGTTCAAGCAGGTGATACAGTAAGTGTTGAAGAAAGGAGTCAGGAAATCAAACCATATAAATTTATGTAGCATTTTTAGGGCCCCAGAGCTCAAAGCGCGTTTTATTTTGCTACAGCACCAATAATTGGTCTATGCCGAGATGGACACCATTCCTGCTTACCCTGAAAATTTGAGCTTTCTGCGATTTACGGTTCAATATCCACACTTCGTTTTGTAGGATAATAATAATAATAATAATAATAATATTAACTTCAAGCAGTGATTACGGGGGGCCATGCAGTTTGCAGCTTTATCAGTTTTTGACGAATCGAAGTGGACAGATGTTGAAATATGACACATTTCATCCTTTTATCTAGGGTGCTACGGTTCAAAACTTATTAGGCAAAACGCAAAATAGCTTATTATAGCGCCACCAACTGGCAGAGTGGTGCAATTTTTTTTGCCTTAGTAGTGGGAGGGGTACCAGACCTACCTGCTAAATTTCAAAGCTGTAGCCCACCCAGAGCCAGATTTCTATGACACTCAGTGTGTGGCATTGCAGTCCTATGCCAAGCCCACCACATTTATTTGCATATTACAGCCAAATGAAGAGGTAAATTAAAAATGTGCTCGATAATACTTAAAGAAGAGTGTCTTGGGATTCAAATGATACCAGTTGCATGCAGATTGGATAAAAATCCAGGGACTAGTTCGCAAGAGATGGTTTTGCATATTATGCAAATTAGCGAGAAATCCAACAAGGCGGAAATAGATGCGAGTGTCTATAAGATTCGTCTTGACCCAAGGAATAAGACGATATAAGATTTTTGAGAATCGGAGCTACGGTTCAAAAGTTATTAGGCAAAATGCAATTTTTTTTGGAAAACCGCAAAATAGCATATTTTGGTGCAATTTTTTTGCCTGAGTAGTTGGTGGGGTACCGGACCTACCTGCCAAATTTCAACGCATTTTAAGGCAGAAAAAAATATATATATATCAGCACGATTCCAATAGGGTTCCACGCAGTGTTCCACTGCATGGGCCCCTAATAAAAAAAAGAACAAAAAGGGAACAATTCCAAAAGATTCTATCACTTTGTGCTGGGACCTCGAAAAATACAACTCTATAAAAATCATTTTTTACATCATTTAAAAACAAGCACATGCAAGTGCAAATATTACACTATGAAAGTTTTTTTTAAGAGGATTTATATAAGTTAAATGATTTTTCGACACAAGTTGCGTGTTCTAGAGCCAACGAATGAGGTATGTATGTCTATTATTTCTTGAGATTAAAAGCAGCACATCTGCGTAGCACAGCTAAAATTCAAAAGTATTTATGTTGCTGGACATAAACCACGAGACTGAGGGAATCTCAGCTGGGAGGCATGTGTGTGTCCTGCACATGCACCAATACCCTAAAAGACAGACAGACAGACACACACACACCGATCCTCACACGCACACACACTCACAAATTAGCTAGGAGACCAAGCCATGTCTTGTTTCTGGACGTTGGTGTAACTCCTGTGTTTTGGGTGCTCAACAATACAAAACCAAACAGAACAAAAAGGAAAAGGCTCCGCGCTTTGAACGCTAAAGTCAAACCAGATGCACCAAAGACGTCGTGCTCTTGCCGACTCGAGAGCGGGGCTTGGAAAAATAAGCAAAAATATTCAACCCGGCTCTGCCCTTTAGCACCGCTTCCAGAACTGACGTCTTGAAAGCCAGCCGAGAGCTTCGGACTAGGACTGTAATGATACATCGATCTCCACGAATACATGGAGATCAAGAGTCCATAGCAGCGATCCAAAATGAAAACACTGATCATTTACAATTACAGCATTTAGAAGACACTCTTATCCAGAGCAACTTACAACAGTGCTTTTAAGTCCACGGCTGTTCTTCAATATCATCCATATTGTAAAGTCATGTATTGCTGAATTGGCCTTAATGAATAATCAGTTCAGATCTTGGATCAGAATCTACCATTTCCCATTCCCATTACTAAATAACTTAGCTATATGAGTTATTTAAAGTTATACTACAAAATTTGCATATAATAACTAGGGATGCACCGATCCGATATGTGGATCAGACATCGGTCCGATAACAACTCAAATAGCTTGATTGGGTATCTTTGGCACTGGGCCGATCTATGGAGCTGGTCAATTAAATTGTGAGTTTTTCTATGTTTGCGTATGTGTACACGTAAACGCACAATTGGTTATGCATCAGAAGAGGCACTGCTCTGCGGTAAAGCTGGTTTATTGTTGCACTAATTCGTACATATTGATATGACAATGAGCAGAACAAGCAACATAACACATTACAAGCCCAAAACAAATCATGGGATTATACATTTTAAGTTCCTTAACAACACCAGCTCTTGCTTGCAATCTCTGTGTTCCAGATGGTTTTGGTGCCACAGGATTAGGGACCGTCACAAAATTACAGAACTGGGTTTAAACAAATAATTTTTTAGACGTTATTTTAATAATAAATAATGTATATAACATTGTTTTAGTTAGGAAAACAGTATTTAAGTCAAGTATTTCCTCAAAGGTAACAGAGAAATACACAATTTATTAATTAAAAACTGCTATCGGCTTGGTACTCGGGATCGGCCAATACCCAAAGTCCAACTATCGACATCTGTATCATAACTGTTAAAGTTGGATCGCTAATCCCTAATAACAATAATTCATATAATTTAATGAATCTTTTTAATTGTTTTGCATTCTTATAATAGTACATTTTATGACTACAGCACATTTGTAGTGAGTTTTATAAGGTCTACATTATAACGTTAGGACTGCATCATATTAGAAAAAAATACTTCCTTTATTGAAAGAGAAGATTGTTTATGGTTTAAACATCTGGTTGAGCTCAGGAATAAAAATCTCAAATGCTATTTTAATTGCTTTTTTGATTTTATGTGAGTGGAAGTGATTGTGCATATTATATTGTGTCAGGAGCAGTTGGAAGTTTAATGGTTAGGGAGTCGGCCCCGTGATCGGAGGATCACCAGTTCAAGTTCCGGACTAGTAAAGGTACAACTGAGGTACTCATGAGCAAGGTACCATCCCCAAGCACGGCCAAAAACCTGCCCACTGGGTCAAATGAGGAGGTCAAATTTTGTTGTGGTGGACTGTGTGCTGTGCTGTGTTCACAGTGACACAATGCTAATCACTCACTTAAACATCGATTGCTGGTTTGATCAAAATCGAAATTGTATCTTAAAAGAATTTGTGATATCAGCAAACATGAACTTGTTGCCCAATCAATATAATATTGTATCGTGATGAAACTTGCGATTTACACTCGTACTTTAGACGTGTGTGTGTGTTCTTTAAGTTCTTGCACAGAGGCGGTGTTTGCGTTCTCTTTGTCTTGCACAGTGGCCCAGGTCCACCCAGACAGCAAGCGTGTGTGTGTGTGTATGAGACACAAAGCAAACGAGATCGGGGCAGAGTAGGGAGTAGGAGTGTGTGTGTGTGTGTGTGTTGGGGGGGACGGGGGGGCTGCTAGCTGATGCTGTCCAGACACGAGACAGTGCTCTTCAGCGGCGCTGAGCCTCACGAGACTCCCCGAGCCAGTGCTGACGCACATAGGCAGAGTGCGCTGCTTAATAAATCAGGAACTGGAGGGGATGCAGAGACGGCACAAAAGACGAAAAGTGAGGGCCGCTCTCGGCTCCTTCCTCGGCTTCAGCTCCATCAGAAATGGAGACAAACGCCCCGAGTTGTGGAATTTGTGGGGTCTCCTTTGCTAATTAAAAATCACTTTTAAATTGGGCTTGAAAAATTGGAAAATTTATTGAAACTAGAACCTATAATCAACATAATCCTGCCCATAATAATTATATTGATTATTTTTTCAAATTAAGTTAATGATAATAAATCAGCATGTCTTTATGTACTGTCCTCAGGTGTTTTCACGTGACTTTGCCCTGTCCAGTCTGCCGCTAAATCCTTCTATTAATTTAAAAATTACAAAGATGCACTTTTTATTAGAAAAATATACCAGTTTTAATAGTTGAGCATATGTCAGTGAACTAAGAGGGCAAAAACAGACAAAAACAAAATTATCATTCATAACTTGTAATTGAGGGAAATGTAAAATTAATCGTGATACTGATTCGAAGTCATATCGCCCAGCCCTACTTTAAAATTTGTAATCTGTTAATTGATCCACGTCACCGCTTCCGGTCAATAACTCAACTCCTGTCAAACAAACTCCCTCACACCGTATAAAGCCGAGAGCGTGTTTCCTCGTCAGCTTCTTTTCTTCGTCCCGGCGCCTTTACGATTGAACCAGAGAGCCAAAGAAAGCTTTGCCACGTTATCAGTCCCTCTCGCCCCACCAGGCCCTGGGCATCGACCTTTCCACCACTTTCCACCAATAAACTGACTCTCTGTCCCGTTTGAGTGCATTGGGTTTGGGGGAGAAAAAAAAAAAAGAACTAGGGCACCTAGCTCCAACCTTCCTGAACCCTCTCATGAGATTCTGACTCCACTCTAGAGTCCTTCATGGTTCGGGCAACGCGTTTGCCTTTGTTCTTTGTATTTTATTAAGAAAAACAACTCAAAGAATATATTAGTGGTCGAATCACATGTAACATCATCAAAGCTTCACAGCGCATCACATGACGACAGAGATCACAACACAAGCCCTAATCCTCCAATTTTTTTTCTTCCCTACGTCCCCGCAAACCACCCCCCGTCAGTTCCCGCTTTCGTCCCTGCTATTTTTACACAAATTTTATATTGTTCAGGTCTTTGCTCAAAATCCATCATTTCCCTTTCCTATTCCTATATAGCTAATTGTGTTATTTAAAGTTGTACGACACACA
>JAVGVS010002412.1:0-11657 GCA_032718565.1 Distichodus sexfasciatus
CACAGTACTGTATATACCTGTAATAAGACACAGATTTTTTTTTCTGATTTGTCGTCATATATCCATGATTGCATGTATATAAATATACATTTTTGTATACATTTTTGTTGGCTCAGTCATTATCAGTTTCTCGGCAGCTCTGGTGCTCATTACATAAACGCTGGAGGATTCAACTGGTTGGCATTTTTTACTTTTGGGTGCAGCGTGGGAGTCGTCAGCTTTCTGGGTTTAAGGTGCGAACACGAGTGACTCTCGGAGAAAAACAAGGTGTAAGTCCCAGAAAAGGTGTAAAACCACGCAGTGCACCCAAAAATGCACCACCTCCCAGGTTTCTGGTGAGATTTTTGGTTACGTATTTACAGTATGTGTATGTATGTATATCTACATGTATATATCTATCAATCTCTCTCTCTCTCGCTCTCTCTCTGTCTCTGTCTCTCACTCTCGTTCTCTCTATCTCTCTCTCTCTCTCTCTCTACATATATATATATATATATAGTGTGTGTGTGTGTGTGTTTGCTAGTTCCTGGTGAGATTTTTGGTTTCTGGTAAGCCAGGCCAGCGCTCCATTTCTGACTCAACACCGCTTTTCTATCTTAACGCATCACTGTCGTGGGACAAAACTGATCAAGTTTCGACTCTCGGTTTCAGCAGCGCCGAGCCGCAAACCCAAACCACTTCCTTTGCTTTCTGGCTGGGCGTCAACCTGAAACAAGTTGTTTGTTCTGTTCGGCTTTCGAAACAGACATTTTCAGCAGATTTTATTCTTTTTGAAAATGGATAAAGTGATAATGCGTTGTAGAATTTGATGTGATCCAGTTGTCATAGACCTGTGGCTGCAAAGGTCAAGATATTTACTTAGATATATTTTGAGATGTTCCAGTATACACAAAACATTGACAAAAAATAATTTGGTACTGAGCAAAAGTCTTGAGTCCCCTCATGGTCTTTAGTAATTCTGTTCATATGTGTGTTTGCAATAAATCAATGTATGTATAGTCTCATTTTCCTAGCAGTATAGAAGGAAACAAGGGGCAGCTCAAGACTTACTCACAGTACCACATATAGAGTAGGTAATGTTTGTTTGATAAGAATTTTTGAACACTAAAAAACAAACATGTAAAAGATAAAAACATGGCTGCAGGCTGGGCTGTCGTCTGACTGGCTCTCACTAAGCACCTCTTAAAATATAGCTGTGATTGTAAATGTTAATTTACACCTCCTAGCATGTCCCATAAGTAATGTTACTTTTTAATAACTAAGCCTCGTCCTCAACTACACGTTTCCAAACAATAATGCAAATTTTGTGTTCACTATAAGTGTTGCTAGCTAATGTCCCATATGCAATGCAAGTTTTCATTAATTACCACTCATTTTCACCACTTACCACAAATTTCCATGAGACAGTGCTATTTTTGTACCAAGTAAACCTATTTCAGGCAAGTGCTCCTTTGCTAGGTCGCTAGCTAATGCTAATATCTGTTTTCAATAGCTAGTGATAATTTTGCACTATTGCTAATTTCCTCCAGCTAACGTTAATTCTTCTTAGTTAGTCCAATTTTCAACACTCATTCCTCTAGTCACTACAGTTTCCAAAAGATAATGTTTTTATACACCAGCTACTGCTAGTTTTTACTACTTAATACTAATTTCACACTGGGAACCAACTGATTAAATTAAAAAAATTGCTTAATCTCTCTTTAACGCAAAGAGTAAGGCCTCGTCCACACGGACGTTCGAAATGAACGCCCTCTGAACGGCATACACGTTTATGCTGCGTTTTGTAGCTGCGTTCGGTTGGTGTTTCACTGGCGTTCGCAATAGCGTTTCACTGGCGTTCGCAATAGCGTTTCACTGGCGTTCGCAATAGCGTCGTTTTCCTTGCGTTCGTCAGGATTTTGTCGCCAAGAAAACGTTGCATGCAGCGTTTATTTGACGCCACCCGAACGCACAGCCGGCCGAACGCCGGTGCTGAACGCCCGTGTGGACGCTTTGATTTGCTCCATTGAGCAGAAAAACGGTCGGCGTTCAGTCGGCGCTCACCTGGCGCCACGAACGCCAGAAAAACGCCTGGTTCAGACGTCCATGTGAACGAGGCACATGGAGAGTATCCTAGCGCACAAACATTATTACTGAATGAAACAGCTTGGATGTAGTTAGCTACTTTTTATCTGTAGCTCGTAGTGTGGCTAACTACTGTGTTAAAACAGGAGCTTGTAGTGGAGCTTAGATACTTTTAATCAGAAGCAGCTTGTAGCTTGATAACCTGCTGTTTAATAAAAGTAGCTTCCCCAACACTGTAAAGTTGTCATTGTGTACTGCAGGAGTTTAACTCACCACCCACACACACTCATACACCACCCCAAGCAGAAGCCCAACAAAGCTCCCATATCCGGACGGCATCATATTTCTGAGCGATAAATATGCAGAGGACAATTCTGTGGGGAATCGGCCGTGAAGCCCGTTCTCCAGGAGCTCTGCTGCAGCCCGCAGCAAATTCTGGAACATGACTGTTGAGAGTGTGACTGGGTGAGGCCCCGACCCGCGCACTAGGGACGCTAATGGGGTCATTTCTCTGGCAACAAGAGAAACTAATTCAAGATAGTTTATTGTCTGACAAGCCATATACAAGCCTTTTAGGGCAGTTAAGCTGGCTCTGTGATTGGAGGGTCTCTGGTTCAAGTACCGGACTGGTAAAGGTACCACTGAGGTACTCATGAGCAAGGTACTGTCCCCAAGCACAGCTCCCCAAGCATTGCAAGTCAGCTGCCCACTGCTCTTTCATGGATAGGTCAAATGCAGAGGTCACATTTCGTTGTGGTGCACTGTGTGTTGTGCTATGTTGTGCTGTGCTGTGTTCACCATGACAAATAATCACTCACTCACTCACTCACTCAAATTCCGGAACGTGACAGAGCAATGGGCGAGAGGGCAATTGGGTTAGGCCCCGAGCCCTGCACTGGGGACGCTAATGGGGTCTTTCCTTCAGCAACAAGAGAATGAGGGAGAGATGGAGAAATTCAAGATTCAAGAGAGTTTATTGTCTAGCAGGCCAAATATAAGGGACACAGAGAGCTGAAATAGCATTCATTGGAGCAAAATAGTGCTACATTTAACATTGCAAAACAAGACATGAAGTGCAGAGACATGTGGGACTAATAAAGGTTATCTTCGTCTTAAATGTAGCGTTAAGATTAAGATTAAGTGGCTGCGCCGTGTGATGAGGTAGCAGCTGTGTAAGACTGTATAGGAACAGTACAAAACAGAATAAACAGCATGCACAGTATAAAAAAGCAGTTTACGTTAAAGGCGTGGAAAAGAGAGTTTAAAGTGTCCGTGCAGATACAGCTTGAGTAATGAAGTGAGGAGGAGGGAGGGAGAGATCAGTTGGGTTAAAAATACGATGGCGGCTAAAACTCAAAACTGAAAAGCGCAGCGAGGAGAAACCACAAGACTAGCGGCACGGCGGCGGCAAATCGGTCATAAGACGCTTGGCCCGGTCGAGCACAATAGGCTCCTTCACGTTGCGCAAATTAAAATTAGATCTGAGCAAAACGCTGTAATGGCCGGCTGTACGCGAGCACTTTCCACCCAGTTCCGCTCTCCTCCTCCTCGTCTTCAAACACGGTCAACCCTTTCATTTAATTTTTGGTATGATTTTTGTTTTTATCTGCCGCTGTAAGAGCATGGTACATTGGCGCTCTTTGACTGTGAGGCATTAAGATGAACTCCAGCTAAATTCTGAATTTATTTTTTGGTTAAAGACTTGTGGATTTTTAAAACATTTTAAATGCTGATTTCCAACAGCTAACTGTAATTTCCACTAGCTAAGGCTAGTTTCCACTGGCTCAAGTTACAGTCAAAAGTAAACGTTCTCATCTCAGCTTTATATAAATTTACAGAGAGACAAGACAATGTGGCTCCAGTTTTTACAGAGTATTACAGAATATACATAAACAATATACATATATTCTAAAATATATGTGTAATATATAAAATATAAACTATAAGTAGAAGCTAAAATTTAAAGTCTAAACTAGAAGTAGCTAATGCTAATTTCCTCTGGTGATGACCGTTTTCAATAGCTAATGTTAATGTTAATGTCTAATGCTTGGTTTCACTCATTTCTAATAACTAATTATATAAATAATGTTTTATTCTATTTCTTCTATTATTAATACAGCTATTAACTGTTTGGTTACATATTCCAATATAATGAGAATTTGCCACTGCTGCAATGTTTTTGTGAATGATGGAAATCACAACTATCACCAGTCGAGGAGTTGAACGTGTTTAGAGCCCCAGCATGGTTATGTGAAAAGTAAAAGTGCTCCTTTAAGTGCTTTTTGGGGCTTCTCCAGAATCGGGGTCGCTCTGTACTGCTGTGTCTCTACTTGGACCCATGATGGTGAAGCTCGACTTGTATTATCATTTCCCACTCCACCTCTCCCTTCGTCCACCTCAGTGGATATGATCTCTCAGCACAGTCCTGCTGGGGCGGTGTGTTAAAATGCACTGACCTCAAAACCAGAGAGGACCCGTATCATTCATTATTTAATTTTTCACTTTCCAAACATATTTGATTTTTTTCCATATCCGTTTATAAGACCAAAATGGAAACACTATGTATCTTCATACAGAAAGTGAGCTAGCGCGGTCTCTCTTTCATCGAAGTTCCTGTTCTCAGCTGTTTAAGTATGACTATTAGTTGTGAGAGGAAGAATGGTGGTTTGGTGTGATTCAAACTTCTAATTTACACCCTGTGGTGCTTCCGCTTTTAAACCAGAATGGAGAAGTGCATCCCTAGTGAGGACATTCTTTTTCAGTGTATGTGGGCCGATTCTAAGTAGTGATCCGATAGCAGTGTTTAATTAATAAGCTGGATGTTTCTCTGTGAGGAGGAGACTGAGGAGACTCTGTATAATGAATTTGTTTAAACACAGTTCTGTAGTTTTGTGACGTTCCCTAACACTGTAGTGCTAACACCATCAGGAACACCAAGATCACCAGCAAGACCTGGTGTAGTTCAGGAAGTTAAACAGTATAATGATGTGATTTACTAAACTTTTGAGCTTGTAGTGTGTTACCTTGCTTGTTCTGCTCACTTTTATATAAATATATTTGAATTTTGTATGTTTTATTTTGTGTGAATATCAAACAACTGTGGCACATTAAACCAACTTTACTGCAATAGTGCTGGCTACCCATAATGAAGCACCTTATTTAAAATGCCTCATTAAACCATGAGTTTGTCTTTTCGTGATGCTTCCTAATACTGCGGCACTAAAACCATGAGGAACACTGAGATCACCGGCAAGACCTGGTGTAGCTAAGCAAATTTAACAGTATAATGGAGTGATTTGCTAAACTTTTGGGCTTGTAGTGTGTTGCCTTGCTTGCTCAAAATGCTGGAATTTGTACGCTTCATTTAGCGCAAATATCAAACAAACATTGTACATTAAGCCAACTGCACAGTACCGCTGCCCATGCATAATGGAGCACCACATTTAAAATGCTTTGTTTAGTGCCTACTGCACCATAAATGTGTAGATATAATACCTTGTGATGTTATGTAAAGTGACGTTACAATATGTATGTGTGACTGATGTTTTGATTTTTGAATTGATTCTTTGACCTTTATGACCATTGAATTGAGGTATTGATATAGATCAACGTTTCATTACACCCCTGTCACAATATGTATAATGCCTGATCAGTGTTTTCATTTTGGATTGATACCATGGGTCCTGTTGATCATTGTATCGATGCAGATTGATGTATCGTTACACTCCTAGCTACAATGTGTAGGATGTCTGATCAGTGTTTTCATTTTGGATCAATACCATGAACGCGTTCATCATTGAATTGGTGCATCAATGAAGATCAATATATCGTTACATCCCTAATCACTGACCGTTTCGATCAATGCTATACACTCCTTGATCCTTGAATCGATGTGTCAGTGTAGATTGTTGTATTGTTACACCCCTAAAAGCACATAAACCAATGAAATGAAGTACACTAAAAATGTCAAGACTTTTAAAGAATCGAGTCTTCTTGAACGGTGATGGTGTGTGTCTTTGGCTGTGTGTGTTGCACCGTTTTGCTGTTTTTTTTTTTTCCTGAATCCAGGCCACGGCTCCAGAGCGACATCTCCTACCTGCCGTTCTGCTGCCCTCGTTTCGCCACTGCTTAATTGAGTTCCCGTTCCGGCCTTATGGGAGCCAAGAGCTCCACAGAGACAGACAAGGGAGAGAGAATGAGAAATCCCAGGAGAGAGAGGGAGACAGAGAAGCAAGGAGACTGGGTCCTTCGGGTGTTGAGAGTGTTGTTCTCTCTTTCGAGTCACAACGTCTTTATCTCGTCTGCATGAGCGATGACGCTAAAGCCCCGGAGCCCCACTTGGGATCGGCTGGGAAATTAGAGCCTTCCTCCGGAGAGGAAATGAAATGAAATCGCAGAGCGACGCACAGCTTCCGTCATCTTAAAGCAGCTTTTATAAGAACGGCAATGTTGGGGAGTGGCTAACTAAAATTAGTAACACTGCTAACTTAACTACTTTTTTCAGTTTCTTATCAATGTTTAAAGCTTCTCCAGTAACTATTTTTAGAAATACCGATGCTGTGTGGCAAAATGGTACCTTGTTGCAAACAATTACGCTATTTTCAGCTAGCAGGTCTGTGATTGGTGGTGAATTGGCAGAAGTCATTGCATCACAGTGCGCTCTTGCTACCTTCCAAACGGATCTGGATCTTGGCTGTAATGGAAACTGGACGTGTTGGAAAGTAGCTCGAATTAGTAAAAATTAATTTGACAGCCATTCCCAGTGGCTTAACAGTAGCTAAGCTAATTTTAAAACACTGTAGCTTTTCCTGTAACTTTTTTTTAGGAATATTGGCCATCTGTCCATATCGGTCATATCGGTCATCACAAGGCACACCTTCATTGTATCAGTGCTTTTCTTGGTAGCTGCGAGATGGATCTGGATCTTAGCTGTAATAGAAACTGGCGGTGTTGGAAAGTAAAATTAGCAAAAATGTTACTTTGCCTCAGTAGCTTATCAGTAGTAGTATGAACACTACATTCTTACAACAAACAATATTATTATTTTGCTCAGTTTATTAAAATGGGTATTTTCAGCTAGCAGGTGTTCATGATGAATGGGCAGAAGTGGCATCTGATTGGCTACCGTGCCTTCATTGCATCACAGCGCTGAGGGTGGAGCCCATCTCGGCCACGATGGAAGCAAGATTCTGTAGCCGTCTTTATCAAAATGTGTGACTCTGAACGGCCAAACAGTCAGACCTTACGCATTTGAGTGCAAGCTGAAAATCAAAACACTCTCTCCCCCCAAAACCACATTGAAACCTATTTGAGATTGACATTACACTGTTAAAGATTGTAGATTCTGGTATTCCTTTTAACATTCAGCTTCAGATTTTGTATTAAAAAATTACAGTTTAAAAGTGTCTTCTGCAACACAGAGTCAGAACGCAGATTGAGCTGGTGCATTAAACACTTATGAACAGAAATGAGCAGTTACGCACCTTGAATGTAATGAATTCTTGACGATAAACGAGAAAGTCACCTCGCGTGAGATTAGCCTTAGGGTTGATGCTAGCTCTGTTGCTATGGAAACGCTAGTCGTCTCCGGTTGGTTTGAGTCTTTGACAGCCGTTCTGAGTTTAGAAGTGAAGACGGTGATGAACACTGCTTATTCACCTGTCGTGTTCCGTTCGGGCAGGTTGTGCATCATGAAGCTGAAAATATTTAAATGATTTGAATCATTTTAAATGTTTAACAATTAGATTGAATTGTATTTCTAATTTTAATTGTAAGGATTTGTTGCATCTTTCATGCATATCTTTTTCTTTGTTTTAAAAGAAGAAACTATTTGATTAATTGAAAACAATTCAGCAATTACTATATGTTGCAGCCCTCGTATGTGTATGTATGTTTGCCCATGCTGCAATAAAGTACAGTAGCTATTTTCTCACTTGCTAAGCAAAATATAACTTAATGAAGGGTGTTACAAGATTTTTGTGCAGCAGTTTACTAGTCATTTACTAGTGATGTAATGATACATTGATATACATCGATACATTGATTCGGTTATCCATGAGCCCATAGCATTGTAGTGTCACTTTACATTAAACAGAAGCTCTATTTTTATTAAAAGAGGAAAGTGTCTGGTTGAGCTCAGGATGAAAAAAGGTCAAATGATATTTGAGTTGCTTATGTGATTTAATACGAATGGAAGTGATGGTGTTAAACAGCATGTGGTATTATCTCATATCGATCGCTGGCTCGAATGGAAATCGCATTGTACAGATTTAGTGGTGTCGGCAGGCCTCAAATTTGTGGTACATTGAATAGATATCATATTGTTATGAAACTTATGATTTACACCCGTATAATGTTTTTACTTAATGTTTGATTTTCTTAAAGGTAAGAAACATTTTCATAGTGAGTGATTATTTGTTATTGTGAATGCACCACAGCACAGCACACAGTGCACCAATGTGTCACCTCTGTGATTGGCGTTGAATTGGTAAAAGTCCTTGCATCACAGTGCGCTCTAGGCAGCTGCCAGACAGCTGGATCTTGGCTGTAATTGAAACTGGACGTGTTGGAAAGTAACTAAGATTAGTGAAAATGGACTTAACAGCTTCCCAGATGCTTATCGGTAGCTAAGCTAATATTAAAACACTGTATCTTTTCCTGTAACAGTTTTTAGGGAATGTTGGCCATCTTTGTTCTACTGTATTGTGATGTCTTCTGCTGCGTACCGAGTGTTTCCCTGTTCTGCCTTCTTATGTACTGGCTAGTATCTGGTGTTTCCGGATTATTCACAGTTTTTGCACCGTCATTTGGATTAGTCTCTTTTGGTTTTGAACCCATATGAACATAAAGAGTGTTTAAGGTTCTCCACATTTGGCGTCACTGTGTGATAGTTACAGCTTTTGTTTGTGTATGTGTGGTTTGGAGTTTTTTTTAGTATGGTACACAGAGGTAAGCGAGTGTGTGGAGTTTCTCGATGTCAGCTTGTTAACGTCGTGCAATTCGGGAGTGTGAGCTAACGAGCTCCCTCAGGCCCCAAACACTTTCCCTCTCCAAAAGTAGGGATGCAGCGATGAGATACGTATGTGGGATATATGCGATAATGAGTCAAACAGCTGGATGGGGTATTGGTAACAGCGGGCTGATTTATGGGGCCGATGTATTCAATTAAACTGTAAGTTGTTTTTGGTTTGGGCACTTGGTACTGCGTGGGCAGTGGTACTGCGGTAAAGCTGGTTTAAAGCTGGTTCACGATTGTCTACTTTTTCATGGTTTAATGAGGCATTTTAGGTGCTTCATTATGGGTAGCCAGCACTACTGCAGTAAAGTTGGTTTAATGTGCCACAGTCGTTTGACATTCACGCTAAACGAAACATACAAATTCAAATATATTTATATAAAAGTGAGCAGACCAAGCAAGGTAACACACTACAAGCTCAAAAGTTTAGCAAATCACATCATTATACTGTTTAATTTGCTGAACTACACCAGGTCTTGCTGGTGATCTTCGGTGTTCCTGTTGGTTTAGCGCTACAGTGTTAGGGAGCGTCACAAAAGTCCACAAATCCATTACACAGAGTCTCCTCCTCACAGAGAAATATACAGCTTATTAATCAAACAATGCTATCGGATCCCATACAAAGCACAGATATCGATATCGGAACTGAAAAAGTTGGATCGGCGCATCCGTACCCAAAAGCCGCGCTCACAAGTTTGATCTGCTCCCTAATCTATTGCATTCTTATCAGATAGAAACGCGACGCGGCTCGATTGAGTTCTCAGTGCGACAGCCGAGGCAGTTTTCGCATCGCAGGAAACCGCGCCAATTACAGCAGGAAGCTTAATCAAATTAAATTCCACTTCACCCAGATGCACGCTTTGTGGGATTACGAGTAAAAAAGCGCTTCCTTTCGGTGGTGATGCCTTTTTGTGTGTGTGTTGTGTAAATGCGTCAGGGTTCGTGATAAATTTCTTTTCGAAGAGCAGAAATATTTGGGGAGAAATGAAACGTGGCGAGGCCGGGGATCTTTTCTGCTTGTTTCGCCTCATCCGTCATGTTTGTTTGCTGGTGTTTTTCTGCAAGTAGCTTAAGTGGCTGCTTAGAATTTCAAGTGGACGATTAGAATCTTCAACGTTTCCGGATTATATCCGGGCTTTTAATGACTTTACGAGACTCGGCAAAATCGTAATGAAATATGAAAACTCATTCCCCGAATCAAACACTGTGTCTCGCTGCTTTTAGCGTTGTGCTACGATAAAAAATGCAGAACACAAGTGATAAAAAATTTGAGAGTACACATTTTTAAACGAAGGTATATTGTCATATTGCAAATTCAGAAATGTTTCTCCACTACGATGACATGCTTAATAATCAAAAACATCAAATTAACAGACACAATGTTGAAAACAGGCGGAGTCAAAAAACCCTAATCCTCAACACAGCTTAACTTTCTGCAGGAAAAATAATACAAACGATTTCTAACAAAATTCCGCTTGTAAGACAGGCCTGGTGGAATATTTCTCAGAGACGTTTTGATGTGTTGGATTATGATTTAATGCTAATTCCTTTTTGAAGGTGAAAGTGAGTGATTTGTCATTGTGAGCACACCACAGCACACAGTGCACCACAGTGAAACGTGACCTCTGCATTTGACCCATCCATGAAAGAGCAGTGGGCAGATAACAAGGGCAGCACCAGGGGAGCAGTGATTAGGGACTTTATCTTGCTCATGAGTACCTCAGTGATACCTTTACCAGTCCTTGGCGACTTCCGATCATGAGGCGAACGCCCCAACCATTACGCTATCTAACCAATATGTTTGGACACATGTTCGGAGTGTAGAGGTTCTGAATCCACCCTCTGTGGTCTTGGATCACCATGAAATGAACTGTAGCTGAAGTCAGCAAGTGTTTATTTGTCATTTTGAACACAGCATAGCACACAGTGCACCACAACGAAACGCAGTGGACAGCTTTTTTTTGCCAGTGCTCAGGGAGCAGTGCCTGGGGACGGTACCTTGCTCATGAATACCTCAGTGGTAGCTTTACCGTTCCGGGATTGAACCTTCTGACCTGATCACGTGGCCAAACCTTGAATTAGTAAAACTGTTACCAAAACACTTGCTACCTCCAAAACCTCATTAAAACCTTATTGTGATTTGATATTACGATGGTTAAAAATAAAAATTTTCATGTTACTTTTAACCAGAGGTGGAAAGAGTACTGAAAATTTGTACTCAAGTACAAGTACTGTTACATTGGTTAAAATGTACTCAATTACAAGTAAAAGTGCTGGTGTTAAAAAAATACTTGAGTAAAAGTACAAAGTACTCTTCTCAGAAACTACTCAGAGTACTAATTACTTTTTAACCGATGGATGTTTTATTGTGTTGTCAATAGCAGGCATTCGATTCGATTCACCAGTATAAAATATCTTCGTTCAAAGCACATTTCTCAGATGAACGAGGTATAGAAAGGTAATTTGTTTTGTAAATAAATGTAGATAAAAAGCAGGGATTTTGTTTGTTAAAACAATGACAAAAGTGTTTTTGAACATGCATAGAACAGTTTAAACTTTTCCCAATACACTGCAAACA